>OY744550.1:8372996-8420496 GCA_963556195.1 Sepiola atlantica | reverse complement strand
TGTATGGAGTATTGTTACACCGTAGAACTTTGCGTGTCGTGGTTTTCTGTTCGTCTTCATTTTTCGTTCTGTGCGTGTCGTCTTTGGACCTGGCGACTGCCGGAGACACAAGCACTGATTTACAGGTTGGGTACTAAAACAAAAACACGTAAACTAATAAGAAAGAACGGTAACTTCGATACATTGTGTTTAAATCAGTTGTGCTCTGATTGTGGTGTGGTGTGTGTGTGTGTGAGAGAGAGATATATTGTTGCGAAAAAGGACCCCCCACATCTTAGTTAAGTTCCAGTATATCAGGTAAGACCCAACTGAGATAATTTATCTGTCGATGCCACTAGTGTCGTTCGGTTGATCAGCTCATCACATCGTTTGCTAAATCTCTACCAGGCTCTGCCTGCCTTCCCGTGTCTATCCCGATCTGCTCCGATCTGTTTACCTCCGCTCTCTGCTTAACTTTGACTCCTCAATCTCTAATGACCGTAAATCCTATGTCCGGTCTTTTGTCTTAGTCAACCCCCTGATCAATAGAAACTGACTACTTCCGCGCTCGCCCTCTCAGCCACTCCAAGCTGAATACTTATCTTAATCCCGATCGCCTTTGCGCGCCTTTGGTGAATTATTTCATCACATTGTCTGGGATATTGTCTCGGGGTGAGGTACATCCATAGTATCACAGCCCTAACTGGGTTGGTGCACCAACTACTAGTCTTTCCCTCTTGAACAGAGTTTTTAAAAAGTGGCTTTAACATAATAGGTGCCACGCTGTCTACCAAAATCCAGCTCCTGTCGCATCCCCGCAGTGTTGCATCCCCGTGCTTGCTTTACGAGTACTTCCACGGAATGTGCTCCGATAAACTAACTGCACTTGTACTCCCTCAACTAAATACCCCCGATCAACCCGACTAGCAGCAAACCCGGTACCTATACTTTAGAAATCCCAAAATGCAAGAAAACTGCCTACTCTAATAGCTTCTTGCCTCGGGCCGCTTGCCTTTGGAATTCTCTCCGTGCTCCCTGTTTCCCTGACTGTACAAACATGCAGAAATGTAAATGTAATGTGAATAAACATCTTGTTGCACAACTCCCCACTTAGGGTGTCCCCATAAATTTGGCATAGCAACATCACGTCTGTGAGAGAGAGGGTGCAGAAAAGAAGAAAGGGAAGGCAACCAAATTATAGATACGCTCTTGAACTTTATTAAGAACCCTCAAATGAGATGGAGATTCACCAGCCCAAATATGACAACAGTACTCCATACAAGTTCTGATTGTAGATGTGTAGAGATAGAGAATAGCCTAAGGCGTGAGAAAGTGTTTGGGGCGATAGAGAGAACCGACTTTATGAGAAGCAGAAAGAGCAACGGATCTAATGTATGAACTCCAAGAAAGACTTGATGAGAAAGAAATGACATCCATGATCCGGAAAAATGTCATGATAGTATGTTTATCAAGGCTCAATCTGATAAATCGAAAGCCGGTGTTTTCCGAACTGAACGGAAACTACCTTGCAGCTCTTATTTCAGTTGGTTGACCGAAACTGCAACCAAAGCTTTAAGGAGATTAGCCTAACCGAAAAATAATAAAGTATTACGGCAATCCATTCTAACCCTAACCCAAACCCTAACTGACATTTAATATGCTTCGGTTTTTATTATTTTTCGATTAGGCTAATCTTTTAACACAGCATGTAAATGTGATGTCGAAAGGAAATGTTTAAATAGAAATCGAGGATTGGACAGAAAAAAAATTCAATCCACTTCCGTTCGTTCAATAACACCCGGTTTTGTAATTAAGCAGGAGTGACAACCCGTGAAAGGATACCACAACAAGCTCAACACGTCATATCAGTTAATTTTCTAGAATTCGTTGCATACTTGTGATTGTTTCATCACTACTTCTGATGCAGCAGGGGACAGGACGTATGACGGGACAGAAATTAACATTAAAATTAACATCAATTTAGTCAATCTTTAATATTCCATCCGCCATTTTATTCACATGCGTCATACAATTTTACATGACAAAGACGGCCGAAATTTTGATTACATTGTTTTTGCGGCTGATTTCTATTTGTGTTTTATTAAACATTTTGGAGAGGGTTAGGGTTAGGGTTATAGTTAGGGTTAGGGTTATAGTTAGGGTTAGGGTTAGTGGAGAGGGTAAGGGTTAGGGTAAGGGCAAGGTTATGGTTAGGGTTAGGGTTAGGGTTAGTGGAGAGGGTAAGGGTTAGGGTAAGGGTAAGGTTATGGTTAGGGTTAGGGTTAGGGTTAGTGGAGAGGGTAAGGGTTAGGGTAAGGGTAAGGTTATGGTTAGGGTTAGGGTTAGTGGAGAGGGTAAGGGTTGTAGTTAGGGTTAGGGTTAGGGTTAGGATTAGTGGAGAGGGTAAGGGTTATAATTAGTGTTAGGGTAAGGGTTAGGGTTAGTGGAGAGGGTAAGGGTTAGGGTAAGGTTATGGTTAAGGTTAGGGTAAGGGTTAGTGTTAGTGGAGAGGGTAAGGGTTAGGGTATGGTTATGGTTAGGGTTAGGGGAAGGGTTAGGGTAAGGGTTAGGGTTCATGGAGAGGGTAAGGGTTAGGGTTAGTGGAGAGAGTAAGGGTTTGGGTTAGGATTAGTGTTAGTGGAAAAGGTTTAGGGTTAGGGTTAGGGTTAGGGGAGAGGGTAACAAAAACGTTGTTTTCAACTTTGTTATTTCTTTTTACGATTAGAACACATTCGTAGTCGCAAAAATATGAATTGTTATACGTTAATGTTTTTTTTTAATATTTTTAATGTAGCTACTTATTTTATCTCTCCACAATCTATATTTTCACTCTCTTTGTTCATTTTACTATTTATTTTATTTTTCTCTCTCTCTCTCTCTCTCTCTCTCTCTCTCTCTCTCTCACTCTCACTCTCACTCTCACTCTCTCTCTCTCCCTCCCCCTCTCTCTCTCCCTCCCCCTCTCTCTCACTCTCTCTTTCTCTCCCTCCCCCCTCTCTCTCTCCCTCCCCCTCTCTCTCACTCTCTCTCTCCCCCTCCCCTCTCTCTCTCTCCCTCCCCTCCTCTCTCTCTCTCTCTGGCATGGTATTTTCTCTCCATCATCCTTTTACTCTACCTCGAAATATTTAAAAGAATCTGAGCTGCATATCACTATTATGTATTCTGTGATATTCTAAGTATACACACACATCTCTGTTTATATAAATTTAGGTATGTTTATATGTCTATATATTTGTATGTACACCATTCACTCCTAAACTAATCAATCGATCATTATAATTTTTTACAAACACAGCTTCTAATCGTAAGGGGTCCAAATGTGGACTATATTTAGTTTGATTCGGTGTCATGCAAAGAGGGTAAAAGGGGAGAGCCCTTCGTAAACATTAAGATACCTCCTATTTTGTGAAATTTAGACGCTAGATATTAGACATCAATTAATAAATTATCCCCAAATTTCAGTTTATTTGGAATATTTTAAAGAGTTTTAGGAGACATAATATTGGCACAACCTCCCATTTAAAAATTAAAATATTTCAGATTTACATTAAATTTTATCATTAGTTATAAGGCACCAATTATCCAAACTGAATTTCAATTTCTTCTGAAGATCCCTTAAACTTAAGCCTTAAATTTTAGACATTTTCTAGAATTAAAATCATGCGATGGATTTTGATCAGAATTAAAATAAGAATTGTAGATATAAGGTTTAGTATATGTATGTCTTGATTTTAATCTACATAAGGTGACATAAAAGTGGTGCAAAAGGTTTCTGTTCGGCTCATTTTACCCGTACTGGGACGGGTATTCTCTTAAATATATATATATATATATATATATATATATATATATATATATATATATATATATATGGGGGTGAAGACCTCGAGGAGATAAACTACTAGTAACCATGCGCTGCAAACCTCATATCTTCAACGTTAGATTTACATATATATATATATATATATATATATATATATATATATATATATATATATATATATATATATATATATAGTCTCGGAAGTTTCTCAACTATTAAAACTATATTAAAAAAAAAAACTTAAAAAAAAAAACTTATAGTCCCAAGTCTTCCAGTGGAAAATCACTCATGTAAGTCAATTTATTTTTTACAGTTATTATATTAGTTTATTTCTAACACTATTTTAAGGGATCATCAGTTGTTTACCATGTAAAACTGTTTCGGGAATTTATATATATATATATATATATATATATATATATATATATATATATATATATATATATATATATATATATATATATATTCTTGACTCATTAAAAGTTCAAATTTGATTTCTTATTGAAATAACAGAAACAATAAATAAATAAATAATTCCAACTCTTTTTAGCTCATGTCTTTTTTAATAATCCTAACTTCTTTTTTATTAAACGTAATTTATTTATCACTATCTGGCTTTGCAAGCTCACTTTCAAGTAGCTTCGCTAATACTTAAAACATTAATTTAAAATAATAAACATTTCATTTAAAGCTTTGTTGTAGACCCGAAACAAAATCTTTCTCATTTATTCATATAGATAGATAGACATTTTGGTACTTTCGATACAAATTTATTTATCTTTTAAATGTGAACGTATTGAAAAAAAAAAAGAAGGAATCAAGATGCCTTTTCACTTGCAATTTAGAAGTGGATCACAACTTGTTGAAAGTCAAGTCGATCCTTTTAAAGAAAAGAACATTAAATAATTTTCCAAAAACTATTAAAATGTTGTGAAACAGAATTATTTGTTATATTAAAATCAAAACAATAAGAAATAATAGTTAATTAATAACATGACCTTTTGCAAAACAAATACGCAAATTAGTTAACCTTGCGACTGATATCGCATATATATAAGCAGTTTATAAACAGATGGTTCGTCCTTTGTGTAAAGTTGAATTAGCTCGAAATATGACTTTTGACTTCACCGTTAGTGTAAGAAATGGGCCCAACATTCGCATTTATTCAATTAAATTACACAATTTATATTCTAAATTTAAACAAATATCCAACACTAACTTTTTCTCTTTTTTTCTTTTTCAACTTTTTCCTTTCTTTTCTCCTTTCGTTCTCCCAAGTTTTTTTTCCCCCCGCTACCAATCTTTTCCATGCCCACTGTACGGAATCCATTATAGTAAGATCCAGCGACAGTTGATTTATTGGATCATCTGGGTAAAATATGAGGCGAGTAATTCCTGGGGCATTCCGAAAACGTCGGGAGTTACGCGAAGGGATAGTTTTATTATCAACGCTTTTTAATCAAATTAATTTATTAAAAAAAAAAAAATATGTAGAAAAAGTAATACTGAAGAATCCATTCAATTCTTTGTATTTTTATTTCATCATTTTTTTAATGTTTTTTTTTTCTCGCTTATTTATTTATTTATTTATTTATTTATTTATTTATTTATCATTTTAAATTCTGGGTTAATCCCTCTTTTTCCTTCCGGACAGATAAATTGAAGGTTTTCATTTTATATTATTATTTAAAATATTGTTTTAATAAAATTTTAAATCATTTGCTATGATTTTTACTAACGCTGGCTTACCTTCTTTTTTCTTTTTTTTTAATTGTGGAGAAGACAGTTTGCATTTTGTTTGGCATAAAACGTCTTTCTGGCAGACTTAGAAATGTGTCACGTGACTCCTTGCTAGTTTTTTTTTTTTGCCGGTTTTAAGAACGCCATGGAGCAGAGATGTTGAAAAAAACAATGTCATCAATAGATACCTGGAATAAGATTTCTAAAAAAAGGAGACTTTTTATTTTTTTTTATTTTTTTTTTTACATCGTTATAAACGTCACGAATACATCTGTTTGAATTACCTACTAGACACCGTCACCCGAGTGAACCAAATGCAAGAGATATACAAAAAAATGCACTTAATGGGACGGTTAGAATCTATTTTTTTAAATCTCCCGGTTGGAGTGTCTGAAATAGCGAGTGAATGTCTGGCATCCGGCAGGATACCACATCCCCAGCCAAAACAAAAAGATAAGTAAATTGAAAAAATTAGTGAGAAATATACAAATATTTTAGGGGTTTTTTTAAAATAAAATGTGACCTACATTGGGTATTTTAGTGTCAACCTTATGTTTATTATTTAGGATTTCAAAGGAGAGTTTGAATTACCCACTAGACACCATCCCAAATGTCTTTGGTCTCTCTGTACAAGGGTTTGTCAGGACAACATGACATGAGGATACTTCACCCTACAAGTAAACCCTGACCAAATATTAAAAATAACATAGTATTCGAAGCCCAAATAAGATTCCCTCGGCACGGCTATACACTGGCGCATACGAGGAATGGTGCATTTTCTCCAAGTGATGTTGCCTCTAGTAACAGCACTAAGTTAGATACTCCACCAGACTAGATGAATTCTTGTCCTGGAATCCGGTAAGACCAAGAGACCACAAGAAAGATATATTATAATATTATAATAACTGGTCAATTGGGGACTGAAAAATGAATGTTCTTAACTTGTTTACTAACTCAACGTTTGAGAAATAAAAGAGAACGTTAATGGAATATTTGAATATCTATGTATCTCATATCGAGATTAAGTGTTAGCTTGATTTCTGAGAACGTTGATTGAAGTAAAATATTTCCACTGTTTGAATGCATTTAAATTTGTAATTTTTAAAACGGTAAAGACATCAATCTATAGCAGATTTGTTTTAAATAAAATATTATTTATTTACAATTCAAATTTTCGATTCATAAAAGAATCATCATTTTATATATATATATATATAGTCATCCACATACAGACTGTTTCGCTGTATCACAGCTTTTCAGTGTGTCTAGACCAGTCAGTGCCTCAAGCCAGGATTGAAACTCAATCGTCGAGCTGACAGTCGGCGCCTCTACCCCTGCGCTATCATGCAACACTGACTAATAGAGAGTTGGTATATGTGTGTCTGAAGCCCATACTTCTACTTCTATTAGTTGTACTATTGTATTTTTTTTCAACTAATGGAGATTTAGTACATGTCTCTCTATAGCCGAAACTAGAATATGACTTCTATTATTAGTAAAATTGTACTACGACTACTAATGGAGATTTGGTATATGTCTGTCTGTCTGTCTGAAGCCGAAACTATACTAACACTATCTCTTAATGCTTAATTCAGTTTACGATACTATTTCAGACTGATGTACTATCTTTCAGTGCTCAATTCAGGGGAGGGTAGTGTAGTATATTTTCTGTTGACATGATAACATCCTCCCAGGCAATACCTCCTCATTTGGGGCAGTGTAGTATATGTCTGTTCTTCGTGGTACCATCTGCCCAGGTATTTCTCCCATCTTTTTCTTGGGAGTTAGTTTAACATCTGTTCTGTGGTCATGATACAATCCTCCGAGGTGTTACCTTCTCCTTTGAGGGGAGCAGTGTAGTAAATGTTCATTCGTCATATATGATGACGAAAATATGCGACCAGAGGGGGGGGGGCATATTTTTGCTAGTGTTTTAAAAAGAAGATTCTGCACTTAGGATATTGATTTTCATTAACAAATTCAATAAATGAAAACCATGTTTTATATTTTTTTAAATACTTACTTCGCACAGCTGAAGTAGATGTTCGTACCAGTCTAGGATACGTCCTTGAGAATTAGTCCGAAAGTGGCTTTGTTGCTGTCAAACTGCGGTATGGTTATGTTCTAGGAGGTCCATCCTTCCAGACTGTATCTTCTCTCAGTAAAGTTCTTAGTTTATTAATAATCGCCCGAGGAACTACTACCGGGGAATGCTGACAAGAGCGCTCAAGCATTTTTGTAGGCCAGAATGCGCTTATTCTAGTGCTATGGCTTTTTAAAACCAGACCAGACCTTGTGTCTAACCTCCTAGAGAGGAGGTAAATGAAATATCTGAATAAAAGTTTAACAAATTTGAAAAATATGAATATTTTATCTGTATTTCTGAGATGATGTGTTTTCATTATGGATTTCAGTGTTCGGACTGACTTCCTCATCTTGGCTGCCATGCTCACAACATTTCGGCCGCTCTGCCCTCCGGCCTTCTATCAGATGTCCTGTATCGAACTCGGGAACTCGAGAACCGTCTGTCTGGATTCTCGAACCTGATCCCTTTATTGTCACGGGGTACCACGCTCGGATTCCACTTTTTGGGCTCCGGGACACATTCGTTAATTCTCCGTTACTTTCAGGATTGCCGTTGGTTCGAAAGTTGCAAGTTATCTGGAGGTGTTAAGTTCAATCCTGGACGAAGGCAGTGAAAGTAACATTCAACGACAGCAGCAATACGGCGATAAGCAGCAGCAGCAGCAGAACTGAAAGCAACGGAGAATTAACGAGTGTGTCCCAGAACCAAAAAATGGAATTGTTTTGTTTTACGGCATATTAACTATTTTCGGGTTATTTAATGCCGAATCCGGTCATTTTGGTAAAAGTTTTTATGTTTCAGATTCTTTATATCTTCAAATGTTTATCCATGGTGTTTGATTTGGTTGTTTTACGGCATATCAACCATTTTCAGATTATTTAATGCCGAATCCGGTCAGATTGTGCTCAACTCTTTACTTGGCCTTGACTTGAAGACGTCTGGTGATGAAGTCCTTAATAATTCATACAAAATACTTTACGAATGTTGGTTTGTAGAGAAAAAATGTGTTTTGTTTTTAGCTTTGCAGAACATGGTTGCGTTTTGCGAAAGGAAAATTAAAAAAAACATCAATGTTTGGTGCATTTTAAGTCAGGAAGCCGGTATCTTCAGACAGCCTGATCTGGTAGTACCCGATTTTATTCATATAAATATCGTAAATGAAACATGAATGTCGATAAAATTCTGATTATATTAAAAGCATTAGGAAAACATATATAAAAAAAACTTTACTTTTGTTTGATTCATTTTTAATAAGAAAAAAAATCACGAAAGCATTGTTATACGCCGATGATTTTGAAGAAAAAGAAGAAGAAGAAGAAGAAGAAGAAGAAGAAGAAGAAGAAGAAGAAGAACAACAACAACAACAAGAAACCCGCCTTTTTTCTTAAGCCTCACATATCAGTCGAGGATGTGTCTTCGACAATCAATCTGACGGAAACTGGACCATTACGGTTTCCATTTTATCTGTCGGGCTGTAGTATTAGTTCTGGTCAGGCCTAGGGGGTGCACCTTCTCAGGCCTTGCCTTCCCTCTTTGGGAAGGAGTTAGTTAATTGCTAACTGCCTGAAACGCCTCCCCCTCAGCTGAGAATGCCGACGAGGCTGCCCAGGCAATTTTTAAGGAGGCGGAGTCCACTTTTTGTGCTAGCTTATTCTCCTCACCTTTCGGTATTTTGTCACATCATCTTGTGATGGAAAGAATGTAAATACCAAGAAAAAGAAAAAGAAAAAGAAGAAGAAGGCGAAAACAATTAAAAAGATAGGGAGATAAAACGAACTGCTCTGCTGCTACGTGTCATCAAACCAACAAGTATCAAGCTGGCTACGTGATGGGCCGCCGTCCGGATAATCTTCTGGGATCAAGGAATTCGTCCCCGTAGTGGTAAACAAAAGTGAAGTGTCCGTTTTTTATCGGGTGCTTAGTCTGTATTACACTTATAATCAAGAGAATATCTTAGACAGTATGTTTATTGGGGCTGCCTTCAATTTCACTTCCGCTAACGTATTTAAGGTTAAAAAAGTTTGGTCTCATGTTTTTAATGTCTAGCCTTTAATCAAGAAAAGAAAATAAGGGAAGAAAATTAAAGAAACAAAGTCAAAGTTTGTTGTTTTTGTTTTGTTTTAGGTCATCAGAAATGACAGGAAGTTTTTGGAACTCGCAATAGTCCAAATCCCTTATTATCCTATTGAAATAAAACAAAACATTACATTAGAAAACAAGTTAGAAAACCCCGCTATTTTAAAAAAAAATTCAGACAAACTCCCCCACTTTGGATAAAAAGTCAGGGGAAGGTGATTTTTCTTTAGGTCATCAGAAATGATAATAATAATTTTTATATATATGAAACAAGCATTGTATCTAACTCTGCCCTCGTTACGAAGCAAGTAAATAGGGGCAATAACTTACCAGAATCCTGGTTGATGATGTAAGATGTCTGCAGGTATTGAAGACCTTTTTGTACCAGGACTGAAAAATAAGGTGAATATATTGGAGTTGGTCTCTTCAGTTACTCTCATCTTGAAATAAATAATTTTCAATAATTAAAAAAACAAAAAAAACGAATGCATTCTTTTTAAAAAAAGGTCCATTTAGCGATCGAATTGATATTTGAAACTTAAACCATTCACTAAAACCCCACCCCTTCATTGTGGAGGTCCCCAGATGACCCAAACATTTCTATTCAAATAGCTTATTTCCTAGAAACGCTTGCCTTTCGAATTCTCTCCCTGCTCCCTGTTTCCCCGACTGTACCATTATGCCTTGACTGCAGATTTGACTCCGTAGTGAATGGTGGATCTATGTTTCATCCACATATTGACTCATCAACTCCTACTGTTGCGTTGAAACAGTTGCAAACAACGCTCTGCATGATCTACACGTTGTGTTCTTTGATTGACTGTAAGCAAATGCGACACCCACTTTCAACACAGCTTTCTCATTGAAAAATGTTCATGTAAATTAATGAATACACTGCATTAAGATATCTCCAAATTCCCTATCTCACGCATCTTCAATTTGCGATCGGACACAAAACAAGTTTCTGGACTTTTGTCTATGTTTTCCGGGACAACTGTCGGATTTTGCTGTTCAGCATCATTTGTGTCTGTACGATCGCATTTAAAGTCAGCATACCACCTTTTAACTGTTGTTTCCAATGAAGTAGAGTCAGAATAACACTTACCAAGCCATTGCTTAGTTTGGATGTTGTTGTTTTTTCTCATCAAAAATCAATGCTTTATCAAAGCAAGGAATTCTGATTTTCTTTGTGTTTTAAGAATTTGCAACAGTAGCTTCACTTAAATAACTGTAATTTGTAAACTAATAATCCGACTTGGACTCAAATTTTGGCACGTGACATTTTAAGGATAGTGCTTTACAAAAATCATATGGAGTTTTTGGTAATCATGTAGTACAGTGAACAGCCGAGAAATAAAAAATAAACAAAATATACAACCAATAACTGGTACCAACCACAAGAAAGTTAACTTTTCTATCCACCTGCATTGTTTTAATCTTCTGAAAGTGTTTAAAATTTTGTTTTCAATAGAAGATTGTGCCTATATCTGTCGGTTTATCGACTAACAATCCAAGATGGCTGCCGTCTTCTATGTCTTATAGATAACAACGAAGAAATCGAAAATTTAAAAGAATACAACTAATAACTGTCCCCAAACGCATTAAAATTTCATTTTTGACCGATCTGTATATTTATAACTTACTGAAACCGTTTTAAATTTTTTCTTGATTTTAAAATAAGTTGAAGTATCTCAAAGCTTTTGGCCTAATGTGGTCAGCCATTTTTACACGCTTTCGAGGCTCCGATACAAATTCTGCAATAAAAAAAACTCTTATAAAAGTTTCAGAACTGTAAAAGTATGCAGGTCGATAAAAAAAAGTAATTCTTTTTGCGCTCGGTAAGGTTTATTTGTTGTAAATTTTGTTTGTTTTCGATTTCTTACCTGTTAACTATACCACATGATTGTCATTTTCTTATTAGTGGAGCCATCTATATGTCAAGCCCGGAACTTATTGAGTGATTTGTTAATAAATTACTTATAGTATTTACAGATATTAATGTACGAATGGAGCTTTCTTGAGTGCATTCGATTTTCTCTTTTAATAAAGAGATACATGAAAATATATTGATACATTCCTAGCCTGTTCCGTCCTCTCTTGCACTCTATCTCCTGAAGGTTTATGATTGTTTATTTATCTCCCTACTGCGGCGGGAAGATGTGAAACAAGATCGGGAAAGTGGATTTGAAAAACCAGCACCTTAAAGAAAGAAAAAAATGCTCGTGCAGCTCCGTCGGCATTCCCGTTGGACGCGCCTCGGGAGATTAGCAAAAACTAACGCCTTCTCAAAGAGCGAGAAGATAACGCCTGGGAGGGTGGACCTCTTTGAACTCCACAGCACCATACCTCAGCCCGACAGAGAACAAGTCACATCAACTATTGCCTATACTCTGGCGGACTGATTTTTGTATGAAGTAACCCCGGAACGTGCATGAAGGCGCATTATTAATCTTAATGGATGCCATTGCGGACTTTGGAATATGCCGTTCCGTGTTTAAATCCTAGCGGATCTACCGCGTTCACTTATACGCTAATATGGTTGGATAAGGTATCAACCCGCAATTTCCACCGACCCTCCAGCTATGTGTCAAAATAGCAACCTGTGTTCAATTAATTGTACATAACAAATCGTTTACAATAATTGATTGGCATGAAATAACCTCAAAAGTATTAATATGTTGTAAAACGGACCCAATCATCTGATATGTGAATCATTTACGATAAATATTGTATTTCGGCAATTTGATGATAAATGATCGTCTGTCTGTCATTTTTCTCCCAATTGGATTCTTCACCACCTTCTTCGAATAATTCCACTTTAACTGTTGACTAGCAACGTTTTCGCTTTCACGTTTGCTTCTGACTGCAACCATCGCCCCCCCCCTCCCCGCACTGTTGTCGTTATCCGCCTTTTAAGCAAGTGCGTCTCCTCGCATGTAAATGATGGATAAACATATAATCCCGAGTCCGATCGTGCGCCTTGCAGCTCTTACAAATAGCCGCCAGACACCGTAGGCGATTTAAACAGACAAAATATATTAACTTTTTTTTTTTTTTACTTAAAAGATAACAAAAAGCTTATTTCCAACAATTTTCCCGGCGACCTTAGCAACGGACTAGATGTACATCTTCCATTTTACATCTGGGACGAACGTCAGTTGTAAAACCTTATCAAAACAAGGGTATTCATTAAGGAGAGAGTAATTCATTTTGTACTGAGGCAAAAACAGGGGTCCGAGCGTTTGTTGTGAAAGGAGTGAAGCTTGGTGTTTTTAAATATGTTAAATTTAACACGTCACTTTTTTTTTTTAGTGCACCACATGCTCCAGATCCGAAGAGAGCGAATCAGCGAGTTCTTGATCGCAAGTGCTCTTCTAGGTGAGACCGTTACTTCGCCTGCGTAGATGACAACGAATGATCTCTGGATATGGTTTGGCACACCGGTGTTGATTCTATGTGATTCCGACCTCTGTCGATCAACAACTAATTTTATAAACCTATCTGAGAAAAATAGATTCGATGGTCGCGAAGACATTGCTAGATATTCTATAGTTGGCAAGTTTGTGAAGCAACATTTTTGCGCAAAGACCTATCGAAGGACTTAGATATGTCAAAGGCTATTTTATGGAAGTTGCTCTAAACAATGCATAAAGCCACTTGATCTAAGGGGCTAAAAAAACGAAAGACGATTAACGCAAGGTCTGAAAATGTCTATTTACTTTAGTTTTGAAAAGACCAGGGTTATAGATAGGAGGAAAACAGTCAGCAGGAAGAGATTTCCACAAGCCTGCAGTTCTTTGAAAGAAGTTACTGGAATAGGAAGCTGTATTACAATGAGGTATCAAAACAGTGAAGTTATGGAAACCACTACACCAACGAGTTAAACGAGCTGGAACAAAAGAAACAGGGAATACATCACACAATTCCAATTAACACATGCCATAATAGTATTTATAGAAAAGACTGAGACTAGCAACATCACGTATGAGAGAGAGGGGGTGCAGAGAAGAAGAAAGGGTAGGGCCAATTAAATTACAGACACGTTTCTGCACCTTATCAAGAACCCTCAAATGGGACAGAGATTCACCAGCTTAAATATGACAACAGTATTCCTTACATGGTCTGATTGTTGATTTGTAGAGATAGAGAATAGCCTCAGGTGTGAGAAAGAGCAATGGATCGATAGAGAGAACGGACTTACGAGAAGCAGAAAGAGCAATGGATCCATGGACGGCGGCACCGGGGGGGGCAGGGAGGCCCAAGCCCCCCCCACACACACACACACTTTTTAACTTGGCCCCCCCACTTTACGGTCATCAATAATGAAGTTATATATGCATGTGTTTAACCGGGCCCCCCTACTTTTTAGGAGAGCCCCCCCACTTTTATAACTGTGCCGCCGGTCCTGGGATCTAATATATGAACTCCAAGAAAGATTTGAGGAGAGAGAAAGAGCAAAAAGTTTCAGAGTCGATTTTTCCTTAACAGCAGAACCATCCATGAGAATCTCAGGAAGAAAAGGGACATGTCTACAATCGAAAGATTGATTCAGTCTAAAAAGATTTTCTCTTTTAAAAACAAAAATAAAAATTTTAGCCAGAAAAAAAACAGAAAGAGAAGAGGAAGGAGAGGGAGTGAGAACGCTGCCAAATTTTCTTTTTTATTGTGTTTAAAAGAGACCCTGACAGAGAGAGAGAGAGAGAGAGAGAGAGAGAGAGAGAGAGGGAGAGAGAAGAGAGAAGAGAGAGAGAAAGAGAGAAGGAGAGAGAGAGAAAGAGAGAGAGAGAAAGAGAGAGAGAAAGAGAGAGAGAGAAAGAGAGAGAGAAAGAGAGAGAAGGAGAGAGAGAAAGAGAGAGAAGGAGAGAGAGAAAGAGAGAGAGAGAAAGAGAAAGCAGTCACTCCCCCACTCTTAATCATCTTTCTAGCTAGCTAAAACAGATTAGTTTCATTTAAATTATCTTCCTTAATAATTAATGAGCATATTTTAAGAAAGGTTTACATAATTTACCCTTTTTTTTAATTGCTACAAAGAAGCAGAACGAGCAAGGGATCTAATGTATGAACTATTGCTCGAGAAACAATATTCCCGTCGAGAGATTCGCTGATCCTATGTGATATTGCAGTTAGCACATCATATTTCTTATAAATATAATTTACCTCGAATTATATGAATACTTATTTTATCATGAAATGTATTTCTAACATAAAGAATTCACAAATTTGATACTATTTTTTTCGTTTCAGATTTTATATATAATTGTTCCTTCCTTCCGGACATTTTGTTTCTGCTTTCACTGATAAACTTTTGAATTTTGAATTTTAGGAATGGTATTTGATAACGCATAGCAAATATCTCTCCCGGCTGCAAGTCGATTCCTTTGTTTCCACTTAATATTAACTAACAAAATATATTTGAGGCGACAAAATATCGCCAAATTTTATTTTTCATGAAACGATTAATTCAAAAGGTCATATTCCTTGTATTTGAGTTACAGTCGGAGAAAGCAACTGTTTAGATTCAAAATAAGTCCGTTTCCACTTAATATTCAATAAAGTAACTAAATGTATTAATAATTAATATATACCTGTATGTGATATACATATAACCTCGTGTAATCCATAGTTATTCAGAGAGCAACATAACATATTTCTTTCAAAAACACTTTTATTTACAAATAATTGTTTCTGACAATTTCAAGAACATATATTTTCATGATGTACAAAATATTATCGATGGTCATCAGTGTACAAAATGTTCTTAATATTTTCACCCTTCAAATAGGATTTGTATCTATCTGTCACGCTTAAGTTTGAAATAGCATTTTAGTCTGTCACGCTTAAGTTTGAAATAGCATTTTAGTCTGTCACGCTTAAGTCTAAAATAGCATTTTAGTCTGTCACGCTTAAGTTTGAAATAGCATTTTAGTCTGTCACGCTTAAGTTTGAAATAGCATTTAGTCTGTCACGCTTAAGTTTGAAATAGCATTTAGTCTGTCACGCTTAAGTTTAAAATAGCATTTTAGTCTGTCACGCTTAAGTTTGAAATAGCATTTTAGTCTGTCATGCTTAAGTTTGAAATAGCATTTTAGTCTGTCACGCTTAAGTTTGAAATAGCATTTTAGTCTGTCATGCTTAAGTTTAAAATAGCATTTTAGTCTGTCACGCTTAAGTTTAAAATAGCATTTTAGTCGGTCACGCTTAAGTTTGAAATAGCATTTTAGTCTGTCACGCTTAAGTTTAAAATAGCATTTTAGTCTGTCACGCTTAAGTTTGAAATAGCATTTTAGTCTGTCACGCTTAAGTTTGAAATAGCATTTTAGTCTGTCACGCTTAAGTTTAAAATAGCATTTTAGTCTGTCACGCTTAAGTTTGAAATAGCATTTTAGTCTGTCATGCTTAAGTTTGAAATAGCATTTTAGTCTGTCACGCTTAAGTTTGAAATAGCATTTTAGTCTGTCATGCTTAAGTTTAAAATAGCATTTTAGTCTGTCACGCTTAAGTTTAAAATAGCATTTTAGTCTGTCACGCTTAAGTTTGAAATAGCATTTTAGTCTGTCATGCTTAAGTTTGAAATAGCATTTTAGTCTGTCATGCTTAAGTTTGAAATAGCATTTTAGTCTGTCACGCTTAAGTTTAAAATAGCATTTTAGTCTGTCACGCTTAAGTTTGAAATAGCATTTTAGTCTGTCATGCTTAAGTTTAAAATAGCATTTTAGTCTGTCACGCTTAAGTTTAAAATAGCATTTTAGTCTGTCACGCTTAAGTTTGAAATAGCATTTTAGTCTGTCATGCTTAAGTTTAAAATAGCATTTTAGTCTGTCATGCTTAAGTTTGAAATAGCATTTTAGTCTGTCATGCTTAAGTTTAAAATAGCATTTTAGTCTGTCACGCTTAAGTTTAAAATAGCATTTTAGTCTGTCACGCTTAAGTTTGAAATAGCATTTTAGTCTGTCATGCTTAAGTTTGAAATAGCATTTTAGTCTGTCACGCTTAAGTTTGAAATAGCATTTTAGTCTGTCATGCTTAAGTTTAAAATAGCATTTTAGTCTGTCACGCTTAAGTTTGAAATAGCATTTTAGTCTGTCACGCTTAAGTTTGAAATAGCATTTTAGTCTTTCACGCTTAAGTTTGAAATAGCATTTTAGTCTGTCACGCTTAAGTTTGAAATAGCATTTTAGTCTGTCATGCTTAAGTTTGAAATAGCATTTTAGTCTGTCATGCTTAAGTTTAAAATAGCATTTTAGTCTGTCACGCTTAAGTTTAAAATAGCATTTTAGTCTGTCACGCTTAAGTTTGAAATAGCATTTTAGTCTGTCACGCTTAAGTTTCAAATAGCATTTTAGTCTGTCACGCTTAAGTTTGAAATAGCATTTTATTCTGTCTGTCACGCTTAAGTTTGAAATAACATTTTATTCTGTCTGCCATGCTTAAGTTTGAAATAGCATTTTCATATGTCTATCGTGTATGTAAATGGACATTATGATGTTATATATTCCTTATGCATGCACTTTGGTACATGTAGCCACTTATCAATTAGATGGACGAAAGAATGTGACACGATATGGAGTTCTCTAGTACCATCTAAATAAATTAATTAAGTTTCGTTAATTATAGAATAATTAAGTTTTAAAATTGGGGGTCACTACAATTTTGGGGGACATAATATCGACAATTTTATTTTCATGAAACGATTAATTCAAAAGGTCATATTCCTTCTGTTCGAGTGACAGTCGGAGAAAGCAACTGTTTAGATTCAAAATAATTCAATAAAGTAACAAAATATAATTGAGGCGACATAATATCGACAATTTTATTTTCACAAAACAACTTATTCAAAATGTCATATTTTTTCTGTTTAAGTGACAATCTGAGAAAGCAACTGTTTAGATTCAAAATAATTCAATAAAGTAACAAAATATATTTGAGGCGACAAAATATCGCCAAATTTTATTTTCATGAAACGATTAATTCAAAAGGTCATATTCTTTCTGTTCGAGTGACAGTCGGAGAAAGCAACTGTTTAGATTCAAAATAATTCAATAAAGTAACAAAATATATTTGAGGCGACAAAATATCGCCAAATTTTATTTTCATGAAACGATTAATTCAAAAGGTCATATTCCTTCTGTTCGAGTGACAGTCGGAGAAAGCAACTGTTTAGATTCAAAATAATTCAATAAAGTAACAAAATATATTTGAGGCGACAAAATATCGCCAAATTTTATTTTCATGAAACGATTAATTTAAAAGGTCATATTCCTTCTGTTCGAGTGACAGTCGGAGAAAGCAACTGTTTTGATTCTGTGACGGCCGATTTTGTCAATCTAGCGCGCTTAAGATCGAAAAGGCATTTTCATAGGTCTGTCACTCTTGAGTTTCAAATATAATTTCTAAATACGCCCATCGTCAGTCGGTTCGTCGGTCTGTTACGCTTAAGTTTGAAATAATATTTCTATCGATAAACGCGCAGTTTGAATGAACTAATCTTTAAATTGTTCTTTTCTTGTTTTTCTTTTTCTATACAGACTTTTTCGCGAAATGGAAAAATAGCCTCAACTTGAAACTACCCGCGCGATGACACAGGGGACACATCTGCGGGATTAAAACGGTATCGGGACCAATTATAGTCGTCAGTTGATTAAACGTGTCTCATTGATTCGTTCATTTTGGTTCGATGAGGCTATCTGATATAACTGTTAATCAATTACGGATTAATGAACTTTCGTCATTTATTTAAGAGCCCACCTGGGCCGATATCGATGATGAATAACTACTCTTTTATAAATGGGGAGAATCAGTGTTTCTACATTGATGATTTGACTAAATAGAGGTAGGGGATCTTTTGTAAAAGTGTCTTCCCCCCCCCCCCCCAAAAAAAAATACCCTGCCACCAAAAACAAAAAACAAAAAATAGACAAAATGCAGGTTGTAATAAAAACACGTTTTATTAATTACTCAAAAAGATGAACTAGATTCATGTCATTGGGTATTTACATTAAAATATCGTCTCCACATATTTCTGCTTTTGCATAAACTCGCAGAAGTAGCTGTCCACCATTCCGCGATGCGTTCAACAGTGGCGTTTATTCTGCGTTTTTGTACGGCAAGAAATGTGTCTAATTAATCTTAACGTGTAGACCTAGACTCTAACTCTAACCTAACCTAACCTAACCTAACCTAACCTAACCTTAACCCGACGTATGTCTAAACAGTATTCACTAAAGTAGGTCAAAGACGCGTTTTTTTTTGTTTTTTTTTTCTTAAGTTATTCATTTATCGATTTATTTATTTACAAAACTCATTTTTTTCCATTAAAATCGACGTTGTTTTTTTTTCTTCATTTTTTTTTGTCCCAGTCTTTTGCGTGGGGTTGTATCTAACTTTGCCCTCGTGTATTGTTAAATATAAACATCGTTATTTACTTGTCTGTAAATAAAGATGTTTATATTTAACAATTTTTAAAGCAATAATCGAATAATCGATCATGAACATTTTTTTTAATAAAGGTAAATGGATGAATAAATAAATTAGATAAAAATAGATAAATAAAATATTTTTAAAAAATAATGTTTATTTATTTGTTTTTTAAATCTGGTTAGAATTCAAATTTAACTGGTATTTTCTGCGAGACTGCATCCACGGCACCTTCATCCACGGCACGCTTGAACTTGAGTTGAGCACGGTTCTGAAGAAATATTATATATCATACGGAGTTTCCACCAGACCATCTTGATACAGGTATTACATAACATTGTAACATTGTGTAGATAAACAGATATATGTGTGTTTGTGAATATATATATATATATATATATATATATATATATATATATATATATATATATGTGTGTGTGTGTGTGTGTGTGTGTATGTATACATTGTATTAAGGGTGAAACTATTTCATTTGTTCCACCATTATATGTCTTATTTGCTCCAACTTGTGTCTATCCGTCACACCTCTGCATTGTATTGCCTTCTAAGTATCACATTTCTTTATAATAATCGAACTATATTTGTGAAAAACAATCAGTTCGAATGCAACCAAACACCAGGTGTGCTTATTGTTCTATTATATGACAGAGGCGCGTGATAAAATGTAACTTTTCTTTTTAGTTTGAGAGCACAAGTGAACCTTGAATTTTAGCAAGACATTGCTTTCTAATCAGTAGGCTTAAAAATCGTTTTCAAATTTCGAAAGGGAGTACAATATAAAAAGCAAATCGGCCATTTTGATCTATTATTAATAGATACCCCCCTCCCAAAAAAAAAATAATTTCAAATTATGGTTCGTTTGTGCCCCTGTCGTATTAAAAAACGAGTTTTTTTTTCTTGTCTGCGAAATAACCTGAACTAATAGCAACTTCTTCAACCTGACCTGGCCGGAGTCGGTTTTGTTCATGCCAGTCGAGGATACGTCGGTGCGCTAAGGATACGTCCTCGACAATAGGTCCAACAGGAGTCTGGGCCACCCCCAGGCTTTACCTTCTCACCCTTTGAGAAGGGGTTAGTTTATTGTTAATCGCCTGAGGCGCCCCCTACAGGGGAATATTGACGGGACTTCTCAGACATTTTGTTTGTGGGCCAGAGCGTACAAGCCACTTGTCCGCTAGCTTTTCAATCCTCATCTTTCGATATGGTGTCACATCTTCCCGCGAGAGAGGGAAGGTAAATGCCAACTCCTTAGCGCACCGACTAAAAGAACAGTTCTTCATTAACAAAAGAATCGGTTTCGTTTCATTTTGTTTAGTAATGTTCGTGTGAAGGGGGGGGGGCTGAAGTAGGTTATGTTCTGTTCAGGAAGGAAGGGAGAGAGGGGGCGTTTTATGCCGGTGGGTATGTGAGAGAAGCGGTCTGACGATGCTCTCAACTCATATAAAAGGAATGTGTCCGACTGTAAAGATGGATGACTGAAGCGCGAGGACTTCCTCGGTGACTTTCTACCGATCTTAAAACGCAATTTTGTTTCGATCTGATGTGAATTCATTGGTCATAAACTTTCATCAGACAGCTGTCTCGTTGAATCAATCGGCAGCGTAAACAAAAAAAAAGTAACAAAAAAAAGTTAGAAAAAAAGTTAGAAAGAAAAAAGTAACAAAATAGAAGCTACACAAAAAAAAACTAACAAAAAAAGTAACAAAAAAAGTTAGAAAGAAAAAAAGTAACAAAAATAGAAGCTACAAAAAAAAAGAAACAAAAAAAGCTACAAACGAGAAGTAATAATTAAAAAGAAAAAAAAACAGTTGTCAGGCGAGGAGGCAATGATATACACAAAAAAAAGTTTTAAAAGGTAAAAATATGAAAAAGAAAATAAAGTCCATTTTGGTTGGATCGTGCAAGTTGTGATGGCCGCACAAGCAGGAAACAACGTTTGTCCTCCAGTATTTTTTTTTTTTTTTTAAGGCTGCAAGATATTTTGCTTCTTGTCTTATTTTTTTGTTTTTTATTTTTTTATTTCTAGAACTGTTATGTAGTTCGATATGGTGTTCTTTTTTTCCTTTCCTTTTTCATTTAAATAATCATTTTTTTACCGAATTGTCTGATGTTTCTTATCAAGAAAGCAACTAGTAGAACTTAACACCACTCAACGCCCGACTACACAACCCTTTCTTTTTCAGTCGGGAACGTTTTTATTTATGTTGTTTGTTTTTTAATCACGTTTCCATGTTTACTGAATCTCTCATTTGTTCTTGTGTTAATTTTTAGGGTTTTTTTGTTTTGTTTTTCGTTATCTTTTTCTTCATTCATTCATTTCGTATTAATCAGATGATTCTATTGTTGGCATTGGTTTCCCCGATATTTTGCTAGTTAGAATCCTTTCTAGAAAGACATCGGGTACTAACAGGAAGGGCTACATCAAGGTTGGCAACATTCTAAGTGAAAGTGTTTCTGTGTGGAACGAACTGGATTCGAACTTACACACGCAGATTGCTAGTCTGTGTCGTTAACCACTTAGCCACTGTCATCTCCAATCTTTTTTCTTTATTTCGAATGAAGTTACATATTGTTTAGCTGTAAACTGTTTTCTTAAGTTATGTGCAGAATGATTACCAAATAGAAAAGGATTTAGTTGAAGATGATTGACCGGATTCATCCTTAGCTTCACGTGTTTGGCGTTAGCGCCGACAAAAGAATGGCTTACCTCAAGGAAGTGTGCTGGCGCCATTACTTTATAACATCTACACCAATAACCAACCAATGGACCAGAATACTGAGCGTTTCATCTATGCTTGACGACCTCCGTGTAGCATCCAAAGAGAGTACGTTTGAATCAGTAGAAACAAACCATAACTAAGTCCTAAACGAGCTACTCCTTTAGGCTAAGATCAAAGTGTAATATCTGTTCCGATGGATACTGCACCCCATAGATTGGTATTGTCTTGGCCTTCGGGGCTTGATTTACGCCGGTCTATGGGTTGGCTGTCCTGTGTAGTTCTAGGAGGTCCACCCTCCCAGGCTTCGCCTCCCCTCTTTGGGGAGGAGTAATTTTATTGCTTACTGCCTGAGGCCCTCCTACCGGGGAATGCTGACGGAGCTGCCCAGGCAATTTTTAATGGCCAGAGTGCTCACCTCTCGGGCGCTGGCTTTTCAAACCCCACTTTCCAGACCCGACCTTGTGTCACATCTTACCTTGTGGGAGTAAGATAAAACTGGCCTTGTGCCTAACTCCTGGAGAGGAGTAAATCAATACTCCTCTACTACGAGAGTAATCACCTGCTCGTTTCATCTCAGGAACCGGAAAGCCAACCGACCCCTTAAAATCACATGTTTGTCCTCATATACAAAAGTAGATGACTCTGATTGGTTGGTTTTTATCAGGTTACTAATAGACAGTTACTAATAGACGGTTTTAATCATCTTACTAATAGACAGTAAGAAGAAGAGATCGATATGTAAAGTTCCGATAGAGGAAGGCGTGTACAGTCCTCGTGTCGCGAAAAGCAACATGTAGAAAAATAAATTGACACATATATCCATATTTATCATTTTATCTATCTATATACGATTACCTTTTCAGAGAAGGTAACACAGCTGTCAACGTAGCATAAGTGCAATGTTTCTTTCAAAAGTTGAACTCTTTACGTCAGCTGCCTTTAAGTAGGATTAATCTCTCGCTCTCGCGAGTTATTGGCGACGGCCGTGTCGACAAAAGTGTTGGAATTTGAGTTGGAAATATAACTCAGGTTCCGGGGTTCGATCCTGACGACCGGTGCGAATAATTCTTCTCTACACTGACGATTCCCGTAAGGATGAAATGTATACTATGTAGATCAAAAAGAATATTATATATATATATATATATATATATATATATATATATATATATATATATATTAATCTTAAATTTAGATCGTATACTAAATCACGATATTTCTGATTTTAAAATAAGTAATCAGCATTTATAATTTTATGATTCATTGTACGATTTCTGTAACAGATCGATGAAAATGCTATTTTAAACTTCAGCGTGAATGACTGACCGACGGCATATTTAAAGTAAGATGCGCCCATTAAACATATGCTTTTAGCGATATAAAACATAAATATATATATATATATATATATATATATATATATATATATATATATATATATATATATATATATATATATATATATATATATATGAGAGAGAGAGAGAGAGAGAAAATGAATGATGAAAATAAAAATTGGATATCATTTATTTTCTTATACCATTGCTCTATATAGTATATCTAGCATTGCTTTTCACGATAGGATCTAATATAAAGATATAATATTTATCTTTGTTTTTCATTTGTATATATATATATATATATATATATATATATATATATATATATATATATATATATATGAGAGAGAGAGAGAGAGAGAAAATGAATGATGAAAATAAAAATTGGATATCATTTATTTTCTTATACCATTGCTCTATATAGTATATCTAGCATTGCTTATCACGATAGGATCTAATATAAAGATATAATATTTATCTTTGTTTTTCATTTGTATATATATATATATATATATATATATATATATATATATATATATATATATAAAGATAATCTCTTAAACTAATGAATTTTGGAATATATATTCTAAGCTTCACGGTGAGTAACATGGGCGCCTTTTTTTGTTCTTTTTTTTGTAAATGTTAAAATAGAAAGTGTTTTTATGAACTGTTCATTATGAATTTTGGAATGGGTGCGCCCACTCAAACTCGCATCCGCCCCCCCCCCCCCAAAAAAAAAAAAACTTTTAAAATAAGTTAGATACAAAAAATATTAATAAAGAAAAGAATTGCTCTACATCAAATTTTGAGTTATATTCAGTAATACATTTTTAAAGGGATCGCTGAGCGCATAAGCTCCAATAATATGTCTGTATGTACTTAGTATGAATTATGGAATGGGTATTCTAGGCAACAGGGTGAGTAACGTGGGCGTATTATTTATTTAATTTATTTTTAACTTTACATTTTAGGAGGCCAGGCTGCCATACACCGTTACACAGTTTTTAAACTATATTTACTGATTGCATGCGTCCTGGAACGTATATTCTACTAGTATTATTTCAAAAGAAGCGTGACATGCCAACAGACTGATAGATCGACTGACAGAGCTACTCATAGATCTGCAGAGACGCATCTAATAAATAAATAAATCGTAATAACAACTGTGAGGAAATGTCATCCTGTCATTCGCCGATGTCTCGTTCTTTGACAAAATTTGCGAAGAGAACCCGATTTACGATGACAAGAATTTTATGACGATCAAACACTTTATTTCTTACGTCTCTTTCCTTTCTTTTTTCGCTTCCTTCCTTTCTTTCTTCTTTCGATTATTTATGCTTTCATTTCACACGTCATGCCTTTTTTTTCTTTCGTTTTTTTCTGTCTATTATTTTCTCTCTTTCCTTCTCTTGCTTCCATTTTTTTACGATAACAAGTATTTTAATAGTTCATTTTCTAGCTATTCAAGATACTATCTCTTTTTAACTTTTTTCTTTCTTTCTTTTTCCTCGCCCGCCTTTAGTTTATTTTCGCCTTATTTTTATTTTTCCTCTCCACTTAATGTATTTTTTTTTTCTTTTTCTTTCTTTTATTTTACTCTATTTCTTTCCTTTCATTCTTTTTTTTACGATGACAGGCATTTTAATAGTTCATTTTTATTCAACACTTCTTTTCTTTCTTACTTTTTTTCTTTCCTTCTTTTTCCCTCACCTTCCTTTCTTTTTTTCTTTTTTCTCCTTTATTCATACTTTCCCTCCCCACTTAATGTCCTTTTTTCTTTTTTCTTCTTTCCTTTCTTCCCTTCTTTTTCTCTTTTCTTTTATACCTTTTTACTATAACTAGCATTTTAATAGTTACTCAAAACTTTATTTATTTCTTACTTTTTCTTTCTTTATTTCTTTCTTTCTTTATTTATTTATTTTCCTTTCCTTCTTTCTTCTAAAACGCATTTCATTTTCTGCCTTTCATTTCACTTTATTTATTCGTGTGTTTTCTTTTCTTTTTTATTTATTGTCTTATCATGACAAATATTTTAATAGTTCATTTTTTTATTATTCAAATAAAATTATTGATTTATTTTCTTTTTATACTAAGAATTTGTTTAGATTGTATCTGTAAAACGACTATGTTGTAGTCAGCTGGAAAGCAGCCCAATCTTATTGTGTTCCACTTTGTTCGTGGAACTTCCGTTTCGTTTTGCTAGACGAGTTTTTGTTGTGAATGTTTTACGGTGGTTGATGGGGAGAAATAATGGAGCTCAATTAAACAGCTTAAACGAACCAAAAGTAGGACCAAGTATGTAGTTTATACACAGAATGTCAACATCTCTATTAGTTTATCTATTGGGATGCAAGTGCGCCCCTCCAGTGAAGTATCTGAAGTCAATTTATCCCGTACCACATCCAGAGTCTCGTCAGTGGGTATTTTTGTGAAGAGTCTAACTACGTCTAGACTCACAATCTGGTTCGGGTGAATAGAAGCATTATTGATTTTTACACGAAGTGAGCTGAATTTTTGACATACGATGGAGATTTTCCTGTGAGTGGGATGATTATATCTACCAGGAATCGGCTCATTGGATGGCATGCTGAACCTTGGTCGCTAACAATGGGCTTAATGGAATACCATCTTTGTGAATCTTATTGGAATATTCCGCTCTATCCATTAACACTGTAGCATTGCCTTTGTCTGCTGGTAGTATTATATCATCATCACTTCGTAGTGACTTGATAGCCAAAACTTCTTCCTTTGAGACGCTAGGTTTGGGAGCCTTTAAATTCTCGAGTGCTTGTCTAACCCTAACCCACCTTAGCTCATCTCCTTGTGCCTTGGATTTACCCAAGGCTGCCTCTTTTATTGGAGCTATCATGTCTAAGTATGGAATCTGCTTGATAATTGTGGCAAAATTGAGACCTTTATTTAGCACTGATTCTTCAAAGGTAGGCAGCTGATGTTTCCTTTTTTTGACAATGGGTCTTATTGGTGAATAGTGGACTTGAAATCTTACGTCTTTAGCTTTCAATTTTTCCAATTTCTTTATATGATGAGATTTGATCTCCTGAAATTCTTTCTTATATGATATATCCAGGTATTCATTTGATGTGGGTTCGGTGATCAGTCGACGATATACACTTCCATGAAGGAGCGAGATTGCTTGAGATTTCGGTCTGTAATTTATATTTCTTCCACCGTGGATTCTATCTCAGACGAGCTCATACTCTACTGGTCTTGCGATCCTTTTTTTATTTATCTTCCTCCCACAAGGTAAGATGTGACACAAGGTCGGGAAAGTGGGATTTGAAAAGCCAGCGCCCGAGAAGGTGAGCACTCAGGCCACAAAAAATGCCTGGGCAGCCCCGTCGGCATTCCCCGGTAGGGGCGCCTCAGGTAGTAAGCAATAAACTTACTCCACCCCAAAGAGGGTAGGCAAAGCCTGGAAGGGTGAACCACCTAGAACTACACAGGACAACCCCACAGACCGGTCTATAGGGTGTAGTATCCATCGGAACAGATACTACACTTTGATCTTGGCCAAAAGGCCAAGAAGCTTTGCGATCCTTTGTAATTATTTATCTACCTCCCACAGCGGTAAGATGTGACACAAGGTCGGGAAAGTGGGATTTGATAAGCCAGCGCCCGAGAAGGTTAGCACTCTGACTGTTTAAAAATTGCCTGGGCAGCCCCGTCGGCATTCCCCGGTAGGGGCGCCTCAGGCAGTAAGCAATAAACTTACTCCTCCCCAAAGAGGGTAGGCAAAGCCTGGGAAGGTGCACCTCCTAGAACTGCACAGGACCAGTCTCGTGAAGTAACAATCGGAACAGATACTACACTTTGATCTTGGCCAAAAGCCAAGAAGCTTGGCGATCCTTTGTTTTATTTATCTACCTCCCACAAGGTAAGATGTGACACAAGGTCGGGAAAGTGGGATTAGATAAGCCAGCGCTCGAGAGGTGAGCACTCTGGCCATTTAAAAATTGCCTGGGCAGCCCCGTCGGCATTCCTCGGTAGGGGCACCTCAGACAGTAAGCAATAAACTTACTCCTCCCCAAAGAGGGGAGGCAAAGCCTGGGAGGGTGCACCTCCTAGAACTGCACAGGACCAGACAACCCCCAACAGACAGGCGTAAATCCAGACCCAAAGGCCCGGACAATACCGGTCTATTAGGCGGCTTTGCGATCCTTTGTGTTCTCCTGGAACTGACTGGTAATTTCAAGGTTAAGCCTGGTGGAACTACCTTTAGATCACGGCATTTGTATAGGAATGTGAGGTGGTTGGAAACTCTTGACAGTTTTTTTTTGTATCGCTGTTCGATTTGTTTCGATTACTGTATTGTTTTGAGTCCGTACCGATTTGATATTATGTTTCCAATTTTGTACATAGGGTATGATAATTTGTATTATTTGGATTATTCGCACTACTGTCCGAATAATCCAAATAATACAAATTATCAATCCTCATCTAAAAAATTCATAACATAATATTAAATAGGTAAAAGAAGCACCTGAAGAAGGTCGGAGGTTACATCGGCCGAAACGTTGTGAGAATAACATCCTAGATGAGAACAGTAGTCCGAATAATAAAAATAATACAAATTATCAATCCTCATCTAAAAAATTCATAACATAATATTAAATAGGTAAAAGAAGCACCTGAAGAAGGTCGGAGGTTACATCGGCCGAAACGTTGTGAGAATAACATCGAAGATGAAAACAGTAGTCCGATTAATTAAAATAATAACCATAATCAATCCTCATATACAAAATTCCGAAACATAAATAAATTAGATAGTTAAGCCTGCAACCTACTGCCTTGTTTATTGGTCTTTGTAAGATTCATAGTTAGTTTTAATGGGCGTGTTCGAGTAACGTTTCCCTGCTCCCTTTTTTTAAAATCAGGTACTTACAGAAGGGACAACGTTAATGTTACCAACATCCACTTCACGATAGCCACCTCCTAGCAAACAGTTGAAGTATAAAACGTTCAAATCAAATAGTTTAATTCAGTTTTTGAAAGCGGGTGGCAATTACGTGGCTGAGAAACAAGTAAGAATTCGCTCTCCTGGAGTGACGAAAAATAGTGATACCTAACAAACAACAAACTAGCTCTTTGGTTCTGTCTGCAAGACGAAGCAAACGTGTTTCAAAGGACTTCTGCCCTCCCTTATAGTGGTAAAGCTAATTGGATGAAGACTAATGATGTGTAAAATAAAGAATAAAAATATTAACACCAAAAAATATAATTGGTTATGTTTATTACACATTACTGACTACTACAAAGAGAGACATAGACGGCCTATACTAGCTGCTACTACTAACGTCACATCATGGGGACATATACTGCTCCCACTGCTATTAGACAACATTAGTCAACCGGCCATATTAATAGTAAAAAAACAACTAATAAATAATACACACCTCCTATGTGTCCGATATATAGAGGAGTTTATAGCTTGATTTTAAATTTGTGAAACCTGGAATATAACTTGCTACAGAAATATGCGATTTTTGATAAAACGTCTGTATATTTCAGTATTCGTTAGTTGCTTGAAAATAGGCTATAGACCTCATTGTGTAACAATATGTATGTGATGTAAGACACGTTAGTTACCCAAAATATAGGTTAGAACGTCGGATTGACGAGGCAGATATTTTTCGAAGGACTTCTTCCGCCCCATCCACAGTGGTTAGTTTAATATGCAACACTCTAAGAAAAAGAAAACTAAGAAAACTATTAAAACCAAAAACGATAATGATTCTTGTTATTACACATTAATGACTACTACAAAGGGAGACACAAACGGCTTATACTCGCTGCTATTACAATCAATAGTTTACGGTTCGTATTCTCTCCTGGTGACCCGACATTGTTTGGAGGCTGAAATGAAGTATTCCACCAGTAAAACAGTCGAGGAAATATATATATATATATATATATATATATATATATATATATATACATACACATATATATATACATATATATATATATATAAATATATATATATATACATACATACATATATATATACATACATACATATATATACATACATACATATATATATATACATACATACATATATATATATACATACATATATATATACATATATATACATACATATATATACATATATATATACATACATATATATACATATATACATACATATATATACATATATATACATACATATATATATACATACATATATATATATACATACATATATACATACATACATATATATATATACATACATACATATATACATACATACATACATATATATATATATATATATATATATATATATATATATATATATATATATAAATAAATATATATATATATTAATTATTTATTACCTACAGACATTTAAGTCAAGAGAGTTACCAGTTGGCCACCAGAAATTAGCTTGGAATTTTAGGAGGAATTTTACTTTGTAAATACCAAGTCGACGAGTATTCACATCAAGCGGCGTAGAGTGATCGACAACAACAACAAATCGTGTTGGATCTCGCAATAAATATATATATATATATATATATATATATATATATATATATATATATATATATATATATATATATATATATATATATATATATATATATACCAGCCCATAAGGTAAGCTGTTTCTTCCTAACAACAATATCTTCTGTTATCAGCTCGCTTCATAGCGAGTTTCTTGCTCGTGTTCCGGTAGCTAGTTTCATTCTGCGTTATTTACACAGTACCTTGAACAAGTTTACATGTAACTTGGGCGATATGAGTGATGAGCATCAAGATATTAAAATAATAGAAGAACGTTACCGAGGTAGATGGGACTCAAGCATGATTGCAGATTATTGCTGGACTTTGATGGGAGATATTCACAGAAGATCGTCAAAGAGGAGTAAATGTATTCTATTGAGTATTGAGTTACTCCTCTCCAGGAGTTAGGCACAAGGCCAGTTTTTATCTTACTCCCAAGTAAGATATGACCCAAGCCTGGGAGGATGGACCTCCTAGAACTGCACAGGACAGACCCATAGACCGGCGTAAATCAAGCCCCGAAGGCCAAGACGATACCAGTCTATGGGGTGCAGTATCCATCGGAACAGATACTACACTTTGATCTTAGCCATTCTATCGAGTAGCTGCTGGAATGAAATTATTTTTTGTACATATTTCCTTTCTATGTTTGTCACTTAGTATTGATTGTTACGTTTTCTGGGATTTGTAGGTTCCCTTGAATCGCTAGGCGTTAGAATTTCCTGCATTTTTTCTGCTTCCATGACTGTACTAAGATGCAGGAATTTAGATGTAATGCAATCAGTAGAGTAGAAGTATTACCGGCATCTGGTGACCTCTACAGTGAAGCGGTAGGATTTTGCTGCTTGTCGGGTTACTCGGATGTATTTACGTCGACGGGCCATCAGTGCCACAAGTTCGTCGGAGCAAATTCCATTAAAGTACTTGTAAAACAATCGCAGGGATTCAACAATGCTGCGATGGTACAGGGGTTGGAGCTAGGTCGACAGTGCGGGACCTATTAGATTGGAAACTCTTTTAGGAGCCATGTCTGCGAGAGACTCATGGTTGGTGCACCAGCCCAGATGTGGCAACAATACTCCATGCATGGGCGAATGGTGGTTTTGTAGAGATATAGGATACTGGCAGGTGTGAATAGTTTTCTAGCACGGTCGAAAGAGCTCACCTTCTTTGCAGCAGCCTTGGCAGTATCTTCTATGCATTTGTTCCAATTCATGTTGCCTATTAATTGCTTCACTATGAACTATTAACGCCCTTTTTATATGACTTGTTCCACTTTGTTATTTTTTGCCAATAAATTTGATTTGATTGATTTTAACTTACCTAATCCGAGAGAGAAAGGGGTCGATATCTATTTATATAAAATTAAAACTCTGGCGATCTTGAACGTTTGTTGGGCATGCAGAACGAGAAATAACTCATTCGAGGGTTATATCCCTTTTATAATGAGTAATCTCAAAATCAAACAACCAAATTATGGGAGATAAATGATTCAAGGCGTGCATCCCTTGATCCGATCACAATGATGTAAACAGTTCATTGTTTGGGTGTGAATACATGACATTTTGATATAAAAATGTTGCTTACTTCTCTAATGCTAGATTGATATTTTCGAAAAAAAAATTAACATTTATTTCCGTAAATTTTGACTATTTTATTTATAGCCTGACAATTAAAAAATATAGAAATTCAAAAAAAAATGAGAAAATTTGGAAAAAGGGGTTCATGGATGTGAGCAAGATACATTGGAGGCCTAATTCATCATCAGGCACCGACGGGTGGACCTACTAATATTATATATATATATTGTAAATGATTCATTACTGATTTTTAACTCGTTACCAGGAGAAGAGAGCATACCTTTCCCAAAGTAAGGGGAGGGAGGGGTAATAATTTTTTTTTCCTGTCCAGTCGTACATTTTTGTTGTCTTCATGAAAATTAAATTCCGGTACAATCAATTCTGTTCGCAATTCCTGATTCCGGTACAATTACTGATTCCGGTACAGTTACTGATTCCGGTACAGTTACTGATTCCAATTCTGATTCTTTTAAAATCTCTAAATACGTAGCTATAAAGTTGTTGTTTTGTTTTTTTGGATTAACGTAAAATCCCCATGTAATATGTGCATTTTCGCAAACGTAAAAATACACTTCATTTAGATTTTAGTTTCACTGCTAGTTTAAAATCAATACATATTTATCATTTTATCATTAGTACCAGCAATGGAAAATTTTGTTTTAAACAAAAACAACAAAGAAAAACAATTATCGTTCGTGGAAACGCTATGTCAGTAACGGCGGCGTCACTTCCGTTCTAATCGTCATCTGTTGACTCTCTCTTTCTTTCTCTGACAATTGTTTCAAGCCTTATTATTTGTTTGTTTTTTCTCATCATTAAAAGAATGACGCCGCCGTTACTGACATAGCGTTGCCACGAACGATAGCCAGGGAGATACGTTGGAACAACCAGGCTGACTCACGGGGCTCGTGCCTAGACGTTGAAATCCTCCGTCCAATGTCCTGAAAAAATTTAACAGTCTCGGGGCGAAGCACACCCGACGTTTCCACTGAAAGTGGTTGGAAAACGAAACGGTCAGTGAGCGAGCGCGGAAAATACAGCTCACTCACAGACCGTTTCGTCTTCCAACCAATTTCAGTGGAAACGTCAGGTGTGCTTGGCACCGAGACTGTTAAATTTTTTCAGGACATTGGACGAAGGATTTCAGTGAGTCAGCCTGGTTGTTCCAACGCATCTCCCTGGCTATCGTTCGTGGTAACGCTATGTCAGTAACGGCGGCGTCACTTCCGTTCTAATCGTCATCTGTTGACTCTCTCTTTCTTTCTTTCCCCCTCTCTATCATTTCGTTTGTGTCGTTATGTAGACGTATTTAACAGCCGGTCCCCTTTTTTTTCTCATTTTTCTACAATATTAAGTAGTAGTACTTAGTATTGTAGTTCTAGAATTAGTGAAGGACTTGTTGACTCTATTTTCTAATTAAAAGAATCGCATTTCGCATCGGAAAATAGGCACAATTTTTCCGATTTTGTTACCAATTCCGATACCCCAAAAGTTGCAATTTTTCCGATTCCCGATTCTGATTCCACTTAAACTGTGTCAACACAAGTATAAACCAAACAACATGGACCACATTCATCATGCTTACCGGCAGGTAACCAATTATACAACTAAGCTTTAAGACAAGATAAAATCAGTCATGTGGGTACTTTGACAAAAAACATATATACATACGAAAAATATACTAATACACAAACACAAACCCCAAAAACAGTTCACCCAAATTAATAAAATATATTCTCATTAATTAAGGGTATGACTACATATCAACCAAACCATTTCATTATCACATCACTACAGTATAAATCTCTATGCATGAGTGGATGAAGTGTGTGAGGTGCGCTGAAGAAAAATTCCTACCAGTAAAATACATAGCCCTGTTGTGCTCGCATACCCTTAATGACAATAAAAGTGTAACAATTTGGGAATTTCCTTGCTTTAGTACATTTAGTGTATATGAATTTTCATCTTAACCCTATTAAGGGCATATGATTTCAGTATACTGGCATTTTTCATGGAATATAATATCTAACATATAGAAAGAAGGGATATGGCTGGGGTCAGCATCTATGTCAGCAAGTTCAATTAAAATTCTGGATCAGTAAAATTGATTTTAATAATATTAATTTAATCTAGATTTAATGGGGGTCTAATAGATTAATGATGTTATGTGCAATTTGCTACAGTTAGTTTATTAATATATAAACACAGTAATAATCGATTAACAGTAGAAAATTACACATAAAAATAAATATGTAATAGTTATTCACGGGCATGTTACTGCGGATCATCAGCGTGGCTGTATGTGGCAGAATACGAAACCTCGACCACTGCTAAGCTACGAAAGTCTTGTCTGAAATACGTGATGATTTATCGCTCATATATGTTTTAGTTATTTCTTATTATTGATATCGATAGTTTACTGTGTTAAAGCTTTAACACACTAACTATCGACATCAAATAATAACTAAAACACACACACATAATATATATATATATACGTGTGTGTATGTGTGTGTGTCCCGTTTTTATGATGTCCTAATCCAATGCAGACCTAAAAGAATCATAACTCCTTGCACGCTGAGGATTGTTTATTCCCCATTAGTACTAACATGGTTTCTGTCGTGGAATCGATTTTCAATATAAATACTGGCTTTAGGGAAACGGTATGTCTCGCCAGTGTTTGCACTAGCACAAATATCTAGATATATTACTAAAATATTCATATAAAATCATAGAATTACGTCAGCAATTTAATTTTTCATACATAAATTATTATTATCATTTCTGATGACCTAAAGAAAAGAACGCCCACGGTTGACTTTTTTTATCGTAGAGCGGATGATTTCTTTCAGAGTTCATTTAAGACGGCGAGGTAAGTATTACTTGCTATTTGCTTACTCTCACCACTTGAAACTGTTTCATCCGGAGGCTAGAAAAAAGCACGTCTTTTAATGCTATCTTTTGCGTGACGAGATGAAAGAATATATATATATATATATATATATATATATATATATATATATATATATATATATAATTTGTTACATATTTCAGAAACGTACCGCTTTTCATCCAGATGGGCCGAGTTTTTACATTATTTTAATCTATATGCCCAGTGGAATCGTCGGCGTTCTGAATGATGTGAAACCACGATGAGGAATGGCGTTTCTGAAATATGTAACATATAGTTTTCAAATAAATTATATAAGCTCTCACTCCTCTCCGATCGAACACTTTATTGATTTCTTTTCAACATAACCTGGCACACACATACTATATATATATATATATATATATATATATATATATATATATATATAATATAATATATATATAGAGATAGATATAGATATTATATATATATATATATAATATATATAATATATATAATATATATATATGATATATATAATATATATAATATATAATATATATATATAATATATATAATATATATAATATATATATATAATATATCATATATGTATATAATATATATATATATATAATATATATGTATAATATATATATATGGGGGGAGTTGTGTGTGTGTAAATGAAAAAGGAAAACCTAAAAAATGTTATATGTTAATCGATGTTTCGGTTTTATTCAAAGACTTTATCAAGATGATTTTCAATTAAGACGAAACGTCAATGAACATATTAAACAATTTTTGGTTTTCTTTTTTTTTTCATTTTTCATTACGTTGGATTATTAATTCCATAATTATCATCTTATGCAAATATACAAATATATGCACATTGGCCTTTATTATAAAGTAGAGGGTTTATGAAATAAAAAATCAACGTCTCGAAATCGAAACGGAGCCAAATCAAGACAGCAGATCTTGCACATACAAACGATAAAATATCGTCAAGTCTTTTAGTTTAAACATCATAGTTTTTTTTTATTAAATCTAATTACTTTCTTTTGATCTAACCAATCCTCAAAAATTAAATGTTGCTTCAATTCGAGATTGAAAATAAATAAATGAATAAATACAAATTTAAAAAAATAAGTAAAAGTGACGTGATTTTTAAAAAAGAAAATTGTACAAATATTGACTTTATATAGATATCATGTTTTATTTTTGCTTTTGTTCGTTTCTTTATTGATGTTTTTTATTAAAGTATTTTTTTTTATTTTTAATCGAGGTCTGTTTATGACACTTAGAATTTATAAAGATTATAAATATAATAAATTCTTTAAAAAGAGACACAAAAAAATAATAATCCTTTCCCCCCCCCCCCCCTCTAAAAAAAAATAAATCCCGCCAAAATAAAAACGATTTTTTTTTTAGCTCACAAAATATTGACCTCTAGCGAAAATATTAGAATCTTCTAAATTCGATCAGATTTTTTTTGTGTGTGGGGATAATGAAATCATACCTACGGATTCGTTCAGAGAAAATCGTATATATTTGATCAAAATGGAATGCGTTCGGTACGGAGTAAAAAAAAAATACTGATTTTTTCAATGAAAATGTTAATTGATTGAGAACTTTTCAGTTAGAATGAAGACATAAAAAAAAGTTTGTATTTATATTTTTATGCGTCCAAGATTCTCTATAAAAGTATGCGTCCGTCAGTTAGTTTGTCAGCCACGCTAAAATTTTAAATAGCATTTAGCTCGGTCTGTCATGCTAAAATTTTAAATAGCATTTAGCTCGGCCTGTCATGCTAAAATTTTAAATAGCATTAAGCTCGGCCTGTCGTGCTAAAATTTTAAATAGCATTTAGCTCGGTCTGTCATGCTAAAATTTTAAATAGCATTTAGCTCGGTCTGTCATGCTAAAATTTTAAATAGCATTAAGCTCGGTCTGTCATGCTAAAATTTTAAATAGCATTTAGCTCGGCCTGTCATGCTAAAATTTTAAATAGCATTAAGCTCGGCCTGTCGTGCTAAAATTTTAAATAGCATTTAGCTCGGTCTGTCATGCTAAAATTTTAAATAGCATTAAGCTCGGTCTGTCATGCTAAAATTTAAAATAGCATTAAGCTCGGTCTGTCATGCTAAAATTTTAAATAGCATTTAGCTCGGCCTGTCATGCTAAAATTTTAAATAGCATTTAGCTCGGTCTGTCATGCTAAAATTTTAAATAGCATTTAGCTCGATCTGTCATGCTAAAATTTTAAATAGCATTTAGCTCGGTCTGTCATGCTAAAATTTTAAATAGCATTTAGCTCGGCCTGTCATGCTAAAATTTTAAATAGCATTTAGCTCGGCCTGTCATGCTAAAATTCTAAATAGCATTTAGCTCGGCCTGTCATGCTAAAATTTTAAATAGCATTTAGCTCGGCCTGTCATGCTAAAATTTTAAATAGCATTTAGCTCGGCCTGTCATGCTAAAATTTTAAATAGCATTTAGCTCGGTCTGTCATGCTAAAATTTTAAATAGCATTTAGCTCAGTCTGTCATGCTAAAATTTTAAATAGCATTTAGCTCGGACTGTCATGCTAAAATTTTAAATAGCATTTAGCTCGGCCTGTCATGCTTATGTAAAATGTAGCATTGTTAGATTCGTCCAGGCATTTCTTCAAAGAGGCTTTGAAAGTCGTCCAATCTTCCATGCACACATTCAAAAATATCATTATCAATTGTCTGTCTTGCTTAAATTTCAAATAGCATTTCGTCGATCTGTCACGCTTATATCTGGAATGGTATCTTCGTTAATCTTTCACGTTTGATCTGTCCGTTGATTGGTCTCGCTTGAAATATTCACTTTCATCGTTAAACGCGCTGATTAAATGGACTCACTTGAAAAATATCCATTCCCTTTTCAATCTGCAGACCGGAGGAGTGTTGTCTTCAGCGTTCCACGATTCTGATTTCCATTTCTTATTTTTCCTTTTGATTGTTCGAATTCGTCGAAACGTTACACTAAATGATACGTCGTAAACAAAACTAGTTTTCCATTTCAAAATCTAATAGTTTCTTTGTCATCGATAGTTTTCTTTCTAAAAATCCAATATATTTTTTTACTAATATTTCGAGCAAGAGCTCCTTATCAAGGGGCATGATTATTGAATCTTTGTTAAATCAAAGGGTTGCACGAATAGCGGGCGAGGTTATAATAACTTTGACTTGTTGACGGCTGACAGTATTTTTCAATTTTATTTTTGTTTCCTTTTGTTTATGCTTTGTTTTTATACAGTGTTGCTTCTATATTTTAGGTGTTTTAAGTGTTTGTGTTGTGTTTTTGTGGCTTCTGCGTATGGTATGGTAGTAAGATTAGGGTTAGGGTTCGGGTTAGTTAAAAACTTCATCACCGTATAAAATATAACAGAAGAACTGTTTTGTTTTGTTTTTTGTTTTCAAATGGCTCTACTTACTTGCTTCTTCCTTAAATTCTATAAGAGTATATGACTAGCATGTTTTCAAGTATTTTTAAAAGAAAACAAGTCTTTTCTTAAAAACAAAAAAAACTGTTCTCTTTTTAACGAAGGCGCAAGATGGGTGTTTAATGTGGAGAATATCTAGAGATTGAGAGCAAAAAATAAAACTTGTTTTATTTTAAAAGGGTTTATCTTCCTCTGAACGATAGCAGAACAGCAGCTACATTTTAAAATATTATTTACTACCAGGTAAAGAATACAATGTAAAAAATTAGGCACAATGGCATCAAAGGTGTAGGGAAAATAGGGGGTTGTTGGTCAACCTTTGTCTCCTATAACATATTTGTCTATCCTACTCTTAGCTTTCTTGGCCGTTTGGCTAAGATCAAAGTGTAGTATCTGTTCCGATTGATACTGCACCCCATAGACTGGTATTGTCTTGGCCTTCGGGGCTTAATTTACGCCGGTCTATGGGTCTGTCCTGTGCAGTTCTAGGAGGTCCACCCTCCCAGGCTTTACCTCCCCTCTTTGGGGAGAAGTAAGTTAATTGCTTACTGCCTGAGGCGCCCCTACCGGGGAATGCCGACGGGGCTGCCCAGGCAATTTTTAATGGCCAGAGCGCTCACCTTCTCGAGCGCTGGCTTTTCAAATCCCACTTTCCGACCTTGTGTCACATACTCCTATTGTGGGTAGGTGTTAAATAATGGCCTTTTGGCTAAGATCAAAGTGTAGTATCTGTTCCGATTGATACTGCACCCCATAGACTGGTATTGTCTTGGCCTTTGGGGCTTGATTTACGCCGGTCTATGGGTCTGTCCTGTGCAGTTCTAGGAGGTCCACCCTCCCAGGCTTCGCCTCCCCTCTTTGGGGAGGAGTAAGTTTATTGCTTACTACCTGAGACGACCCTATCGGGGAATGCCGACGGGGCTGCCCAGGCAATTTTTAAACCTCACTTTCCCGACCCGACCTTGGGTCACATCTTACTTGTGGGAGTAAGATAAAAACTGGCCTTGTGCCTAACTCCTAGAAGGGAGTAAATCAATACTCTTAGCTTGAGTTATTGCAGTCACCGCAATACCATATTTACCTCAGGGGGCCATCTTACTGGACATATTCCCGAAGTGGTGGAACAGTTTAATTTTGTTCATAAATGTATGTCTGTACAAATTCGCTGGCAGCGGGTGTGGGACAACGAAAAACAACAGCCGGTTCGTAAGACTACGCAACCTTTTCTAAAGAATAGATCGCCCTCTGTTTACCGGTTTGTTCAGAACCGAAAACAAGCTTCTCAATCTCTAAACAGGAGTCGGACCTATGTGGGCGTAAAAAGAAATAGGAATCGAGTTTAGGAGGAGATTGTGTCTTCAGCGTTCCCTAATTCCGTTTTCGCATTTTATTTTTATTTTTATTATTATTTGATTGTCTGAAGTTTGCGAAACGTTACAATAAATGATAAATCGTACACCAAACTCATTTTCCATTTTCTAATCTAATATGTCTAATAGATAAAGTAAACTCAGTCCATTTATTGTTTCTTTGTCATCGATAGTTTTCTTCCTACAAAATCAATATTTGATTCTGTTTTGTCAGTTTTTTTTATTATTTGTGAATCGTTTGAGCATGTTATTAAGAAGAATAAAATCTAATTCGATATAATTCTTCCATAAAATACTTTGTTCTGGTCGGAATTATTTTCAAATGGCCGTCATCTTAAAAGAAGGGGGTAACTATGTACCCGTCTATAAAGTTACTTCACGTTGGTTGACACAAAAAAATTAATATTTTAGAGAAGAAAAAACGGCATAGTTTAAAGAAAAATAAATAAAAGAAAAACTAATTACAAGTAAATAGTTAGTTGTTAATATACTAACTGAAATAATATACTAACTGAAATGATATACTAACTGAAATGATATACTAACTGAAATGATATACTAACTGAAATGATATACTAACTGAAATGATATACTAACTGAAATGATATACTAACTGAAATAATATACTAACTGAAATGATATACTAACTGAAATGATATACTAACTGAAATGATATACTAACTGAAATAATATACTAACTGAAATAATATACTAACTGAAATGATATACTAACTGAAATAATATACTAACTGAAATGATATACTAACTGAAATAATATACTAACTGAAATGATATACTAACTGAAATGATATACTAACTGAAATGATATACTAACTGAAATAATATACTAACTGAAATAATATACTAACTGAAATGATATACTAACTGAAATGATATACTAACTGAAATGATATACTAACTGAAATGATATACTAACTGAAATAATATACTAACTGAAATGATATACTAACTGAAATGATATACTAACTGAAATGATATACTAACTGAAATAATATACTAACTGAAATAATATACTAACTGAAATGATATACTAACTGAAATGATATACTAACTGAAATGATATACTAACTGAAATAATATACTAACTGAAATGATATACTAACTGAAATGATATACTAACTGAAATGATATACTAACTGAAATAATATACTAACTGAAATGATATACTAACTGAAATGATATACTAACTGAAATGATATACTAACTGAAATGATATACTAACTGAAATAATATACTAACTGAAATAATATACTAACTGAAATGATATACTAACTGAAATGATATACTAACTGAAATGATATACTAACTGAAATGATATACTAACTGAAATAATATACTAACTGAAATGATATACTAACTGAAATGATATACTAACTGAAATGATATACTAACTGAAATAATATACTAACTGAAATAATATACTAACTGAAATGATATACTAACTGAAATGATATACTAACTGAAATGATATACTAACTGAAATAATATACTAACTGAAATGATATACTAACTGAAATGATATACTAACTGAAATAATATACTAACTGAAATGATATACTAACTGAAATGATATACTAACTGAAATGATATACTAACTGAAATGATATACTAACTGAAATGATATACTAACTGAAATGATATACTAACTGAAATGATATACTAACTGAAATGATATACTAACTGAAATGATATACTAACTGAAATAATATACTAACTGAAATGATATACTAACTGAAATGATATACTAACTGAAATAATATACTAACTGAAATGATATACTAACTGAAATGATATACTAACTGAAATGATATACTAACTGAAATGATATACTAACTGAAATAATATACTAACTCAAATGATATACTAACTGAAATGATATACTAACTGAAATGATATACTAACTGAAATAATATACTAACTGAAATGATATACTAACTGAAATGATATACTAACTGAAATGATATACTAACTGAAATAATATACTAACTGAAATAATATACTAACTGAAATGATATACTAACTGAAATGATATACTAACTGAAATGATATACTAACTGAAATAATATACTAACTGAAATAATATACTAACTGAAATGATATACTAACTGAAATGATATACTAACTGAAATAATATACTAACTGAAATGATATACTAACTGAAATAATATACTAACTGAAATGATATACTAACTGAAATAATATACTAACTGAAATAATATACTAACTGAAATAATATACTCACTGAAATGATATACTAACTGAAATGATATACTAACTGAAATGATATACTAACTGAAATGATATACTAACTGAAATGATATACTAACTGAAATAATATACTAACTGAAATAATATACTAACTGAAATGATATACTAACTGAAATGATATACTAACTGAAATGATATACTAACTGAAATAATATACTAACTGAAATGATATACTAACTTAAATAATATACTAACTGAAATGATATACTAACTGAAATAATATACTAACTGAAATGATATACTAACTGAAATAATATACTAACTGAAATGATATACTAACTGAAATGATATACTAACTGAAATAATATACTAACTGAAATAATATACTAACTGAAATAATATACTAACTGAAATAATATACTAACTGAAATGATATACTAACTTAAATAATATACTAACTGAAATGATATACTAACTGAAATAATATACTAACTGAAATGATATACTAACTGAAATAATATACTAACTGAAATGATATACTAACTGAAATGATATACTAACTGAAATAATATACTAACTGAAATAATATACTAACTGAAATAATATACTAACATAATAAACTCGAACCCTTTAATAGGTTTAATAGATCAGACTTAAGACTTCAAAGCAATAACTAAAACACACTGATAGGGTAAAAAGCATGCGAAAATAAATATTACACGACTGAAGTTATAAACTTAGAACAGTTTTAATTTTATGAATTTAATAACAACAGGTGCGAAATCTGCTTGCTATATAATATTATAAACATAATAACTATGCCAGGTACTTATGCAAATTGACAACCTTAATCCCACCCACCTACACACATAGTTTACTTTTTTTCTGAATGTGTTGGTCTATTTTGAGGCATTTAGTACGTAAACGCAATACACGTCGATTCATTGAGCAAGAACTTCTACTTTAACAGATCTGCAGAGGAAACAGAGGAGTTCATGCCTTCCAATAACTATTAGTGAGCATAATAGTTGTTTTTGTAGAAGATACCCGCCACTAATGGAAAAAATTAGTTTTGCGAAAGAAATAGCTCCACCAGTAACGCGCAGTGTGCGCACACGCCCTTTTTATAAGTAATGTCGATATGCGTAGGGTTAAGATTAGATTAGGGTTAGGCTGTACAAAATACAGCATAAAAGCCACTGAGGAAAGCATCGCGGAATGGTGGACAGTTATCTGTGTATGTGGGGGCAGAAATATAATGGAAACGATATTTTTTATGCAAATACGCAATCACATGAATAGATTACATCTTCTTGGGTAAGTAATAAAACGTTATTTTGATGCAACACGTATTTGGCCTGTTTGTTTAGGGGGGGGGGTATTTTTTTTTTAAGTGTCTCTTCTACACAGCATCTCGAGCAACTTTTGTAACTCGGCTTGCCGATTTCATAGTCCACGTTGATAACCATGATTTTTCTTCACTGGTTTCATTCGTATTCGCCGTAATGAAAATAAATACATGTCTTACGATAAATCTACACAGAAAAGTTACCCCCCCCCCCTTTTCGGAAATATTAAACAAAAAATTACAACAACAAAAAAAAAAGAACAACAACAATTTTTTTGTAATTATGATATATGCGAACTTAATTGATAGGAATTTGGAGCAATTAAAAAAATGATTAAAGCTTCTTAAAATTTAATGATCATTTAATGATTTTCTTTCAAATTATTTTGCTTCTTTTTTTTTACTCCCTCCCACCGAGAAGATGTGACACAAGGTCGGAAAGTGGGATTTAAAATCCAGCTCCCTATAAGAAGAGCACTCTGGTATACAAAAAAAAAAGAATGTATAAGTAGCCCCGTCAGCATTCCCAGGTAGGGTCGCTTCAGGCGATTAGCAATAATAAACCAACCCTTTCTGAAAGCGCGAGAAGATAAAGCCTGGGAGAGTGGACCCCCTAGAACTGTACAGTGACATACCTCAGCCCAACAGAGCCAGAAAATGCCAAAATGGTCCACCCTATGTCGGACTGGTTGATGAGGATAACTGAATTGATTTGGGGAAGTTACTCTCGAGGAAATGTTAAAATCACTTCAGCATCTCTGTTAATTTGATGTGAAGCACAAACAAATATTATTTTACTTAAACAATTATGAGGAAATAGTTGTACTTATCCGGCGTTGCTTGTGGGTATTTTTATTTGAAATTTGTTTTTTGCTTTGCTCCTTTTTTTTTTAACTATGTCGTTTTTGTTTTTTTGTTTTCCTAAATTTTATATTTTTACAAAGATCGAGAAGTAAGTCTGTAATGAACGAATAATAAAAGGTGAATTGTCTTTTATTAAAAAAATATCAGGGTTTTTTTTTCTCCAGACAAAGGGAAAGTAAGTCTGTAATACAGAGTTACCTTCCTTTTAAATAAAGTTGCCGCTATACGAAAATAAATCCGATCGGATGAATTATTTTCTGAAGGGAATTAACTTGAATTACAGTTTATTATTCTTCACAACAAGGACCAAATTTCAACAAAATAAAATGGCTATTAATAATCAAATATTGATTTTGTAGGAAAGATAGCTTCGATGACAAAAATCGACTTACTTTACTGTATTATATAAATAGCGTTTAATATTTTACATATGGTAAGATATTCTTAACCGATGAAATTAAAGTTTATGAACGTTAACCTGACTTATAAATATAAGTTTTTATTATTTTGTTGTAGTAGTAGTAGTAGTAGTAGTAGTAGTAGTAGTAGTAACATTTTCAACTCTCTATAACATATCCATCATTTATAGATTGCGTAACCTATAAATGACCGACAGATAGACACAAAAGTGTTAATTATAATACAGACTAGCAAAGACATGCTCCCTCCGGTCGCATATCTTTTCGAGGCTACCATCTCTCGCTGTCTTCGAGAGGGTGTTCTTATTGACTTATCTAGAATTATATAAGTGTGAAAAAAACTACATACAGTACATAGCTGAATCTAAATAAATTGTTTGGGACTATTAAAATAATTTCCAACGCTGTTGATAATGTTTACCCATTTATTTATTATTTTTTTATCATCGCTTATGTTTGAATTCATGTTTTGAAACATGACATAAATCATAAATCTATGACGTAACGCCAAAGCTATAATTATTTTGTTATGGTCATGTTTTCAGCTCTATTTATTAAAAAGTGAAAATATCTAAGTTGGTAGAACATCAGACTGAAGATCTCAAGGTTTCGGTTTCGATTTCTGGTCATGCCATCTGATTAATTTGTTGGGAATTTAGTATTTAGTATTAATACGATATTTTCCATTAGTAAAAGAAGTTAAGATATTCGTTTGAAAAAAATCTGACGGACAGACAGATAAACACACACAACCACAGAGAAAGTGAGCATTATATTATAAGTGGATTCACAAAAGAAAAATGTTACAACAGAAATTAAAACAAAAAGAAGAACATGTAGTAGTTATACAGGCTGATTCATAAGTCACTTAGCTATTTATTTTTGAAATTCTAAAGTTACAAAATACGGCAATACAAAACAGAAAGTTTATTCAACAAATTCATTTATGGGAGTTTAAAATTCCAGCAAATGTTCAAAATTTCCACCTTCGTTCTGCATGCATAGCTCCATTCTTTTTTTGCAAGGAATTTACGACTCTTTGTAGCATATTTGATTGATTATGGTGTTGTGCGAAGGAGGCTTTCTGTTCACATCACGTTTCCATTGCCTTTCAACAAGTGTGGGAGATTCATCAAATTTGGCCATATGAATAACAATAAAAAATTCGCTCTTCAATTGTAAATGACATTTTAAATAGCTAAGTGAAGTGACTTATGAATCACCCTGTATATCAGCTATGCGTGGAAAAGACAAGTGAAGAAATGTTTGGGTCGCCATCGCAATTGAATCAGCTTGTAGACTTGTTTTAAAAAGAGGAATTGGAAACGAACAGAAAAACGAAAGTAACACGATTCCTGTCTTACATCATCGTCGATGAAAGCAAGCGAAACATGCATAAGTGAAAGGTGTTCGCCGCCGGTACAAGCGAATAGCATTCTACAAAGATTAATCAAAAACAGAAAAAACAAAAACTAATAACTGAATTTTCGCTACATTTAAGAACGACCTTAGGAAATGTTTTGTTTGATTTCATTAAATTTGTGCTGTTCAGAAGTTATGTAAAAAAAAGTATAATATAATTTGTATATTTTCGTGGACAGCTTTGGGCCAAATATTAGTTTTTGTACTAAATATAGTTTAAGCAAAAATAATATCGCTTGTATGTTTCTATAATAGGATGCGATGCGGCAGCTAAATTTCGAAGAATCCAGAGACTTCTTAATTATTTTCACCTCTTTGCTATATGAAAAAATATATAAATTATTTCATTGTTATAAAAGAAAAGAATGTATCATTAGCATTTACCATTAGTAGAAACATTAGCTGCTGATAACAAAGAAGACATTCATTCTAAATAAAATGTGCTGCAGATAACAAAGATGGCGTCCATCTGAAAAATATTCCTATTTTCTGAAAGGAATGAAATTGAAGTACAATTTATTAGTTACTGGAATAAATAGGAATTAGTACCATGGAATATGTGCATGTTTGGCGTGCTGCATATACAATGTGTTAAGAAAAAAGCATAATGACTATTTTACCATAAATTCATGGATGACACAAGAAGAAGGGGAAAAGGTACCTTCTGATGTGTCGTGTTTTTCTTTCTTCTTTATTTTAAGTGGGCAGAACACGGCGGATATAGAGGAGGGAATCTTGATCACAAATATTGCTATTCCACAGGTAGCGGTAGTTCCAGTTGCACTCATCAACAAACTGACAATCTGGTTCTGAGGAAAGTATGGCTTCGCAATTGATCATATATATATTGATGAATGACCCAAGAAGAAGAAGAAGAAGAAGAAGAAGAAGAAGAAGAAGAAGAAGAAGAAGAAGAAATAGAAAGGTAAACAGAAGAAGAAGAAGAAAAAGAAGAAAAAGAAGAAAAAGAAGAAGAAAAAGAAAAAGGAGGAGAAGAAGAAAAAGAAAAAGGAGGAGAAGAAGAAAAAGATGAAGAAGAAAAAGATGAAGAAGAAAAAGAAGAAGAAGAAGAAAAAGAAGAAGGAGAAGAAGAAAAAGAAGAAGAAAAAGAAGAAATAGAAAGGTAAACAGAAGAAGAAGAAGAAGAAGAAGAAGAAGAAGAAGAAGAAGAAGAAGAAGAAGAAGAAGTGTGTTTCTGATATATCAGGTGTTTCCTTCTTCATTTCAAGTAGTGCATATTTTTTCCTTTTCGAATTCGACTCCTGTATCCTGACTAAATATTCTGGAAAATAAAATTAGGAACATTCCTAATTTTATTTACTACGTATCGAAAACACACAGATTTTTTTTTACATTTTCAGCAAAGGTGACTATTTTATTTTATAAAAAAAAATGTTACTTAAAAAAGATGAAAAAAGTTTAGAAATATCTTTAAAATTCCTGAGAGGGCGTTATAATCGCCGAAAAAATGTAAAATTTCAAAATGAAAAAAGTAAATAAGATTTCGCATTGTCTTTGGCTTTCTATAAGCGTCATTTATTTAAATATTCTAGTGTTTCTAGATGGCATGTTTTACCAGTATATAGAGTTGTTGTTGTTTTTTCTTTCTTTTGCGTCCGTACATTTACTTAGTATGTCGGTGAGTGGCATTATAGCTATGACGAAAACGTAATGTAAAAACGCCTCTCTGTATTGATATCTCTGCCTGTAGAGCGTTTTCCAACTGTTGATTGCAGTCTCCATTTTTCCATACGGTTTTAAATTTTGTCTCTTTTTTTAAACATTCAATGCTTGAGGCAGGGCCGGCAGGACAGTTATAAAAGTGGGTGTGTGGGGGGGGGGTCTCCTAAAAAGTGTGGGGGCGGTTAAACACATGCATATCAACTTAATTATTAATGACCGTAAAGTGGGGGGGGGGGGCACAGTCAAAAAGTGAGGGGGCTTGAGCCCCTCCCGCTCACTGACCACCCGACCCCTCCACCCCACCGTTGCCGACGTCCATGCTTTAGGGATTGTGTCGTATTCTTTCTTGTAGTTGATCCATTTCTGGATTTTGTTTCCATCGGAATCTTCTGGTCGATAGATAGCCACCTTTGCCGCTTTCTGACAACTTTTACGTTCCTCGGGTAGTAGTTCGCGGTCATTAAGAGAGTGATCGATATCTTTGCTCTGTTGGGCCGTTAATATATTTTGA
>OY744550.1:8355496-8367996 GCA_963556195.1 Sepiola atlantica | reverse complement strand
ATAAAAATACATCCTTGTGTCAAACATTGCCATTGGCAAGTAAATATGGACATTCATCGGAGGAGTGTCGTCAGAATAATAAGCAGATAGATTAATCTAAGTAAAACGACCTTTTATATTTTCTTGAAGTTTATATTTGGAGTTCGTAATCATGGGAGAGGGTCTCTTTTAAAAGATGAAAGCGCCTCCCCTCTGTAAACACGGAGTGCTGCAACATTACGTGATGAATTCGTGCGTAGAGTATTTGATATTTATGAAATCCACCATTCTGAACTGAGTTTTTTAATTTTAACCATTGATGAATTACAAGAGTATTTAGTAACAAAGCTCCTTAAATCAATGCTTGTCCGCATGGGTCCGTAGCGTAACGGATAAAGCGTTGATTAACAATCATTTATGAGTGACAGTCTTCAGCAGGTTGAATGTTCCATCCTTAGTACAGCGAATGAAACTAAGATTAACTTAATAACTAGTTAACTCTTCTGCCCAGTCATGGGTAACGGAGGAAGAACAATCCAGCCCCGTGGATTAAGTAATAGGTTTAGTTCGAAATTCCGTCACCTAGTTTTACGAGGAGTATAGATGTACAAAACTTAATGACACTAATTATTATGAAAAAAAATGAGTTTTAAAGGGACTAAATTACAGCAAATTTGTGTATATAAATGAAAAAAAATTGAAGGGAAAATCATACATACCAAACTAACATTATAATATATGTAGTGTTGAGTTGTTGTTTTTTTAAGAGAACTACTATACCATAAGTTAAAGAGTAACTAAATATAAATTAAAACCTAAGGTGCATAATATAAGTTAGGGTTTACCTTTTAACTATATATATATATATATATATATATATATATATATATATATATATATATATATATATATATATATATATATATGAAGCAATCCAACAAAAGATATAAGCGTCAACTAATATCTTAAAATTAGTGAAACATCCGGATAAAAACTGAAGCTAAATATACTGGATGGAGCATTAATATTATAATATGAAATGAAGTAATAAAATAAGGTGTCAATCAAATTGTATTAGAATTCAAAGTTCAAGCAAAGTATCCTTAAGTCCTTAGCTCATGAGTTTTCAAAGATAATTCTTCTCTTCAGAGGACCATTACCGCAGTTATACTACTACAGGTAATAAAATTACGCTTTGAAAATATATAAACTTTTATACACAAATACATAAAAATACATAACATCAAACATATCAACCCAAAAACATACGTTTTGTTGAATCCATACAGTCCATCCAGGTCATACAAATTGAGAAGCATAATCAGGAAAGACATTACTCCAAGTTATAAACAGCAGTCCATATACGTGAAATTGAAGGGGCCGGCAAAGTTATCCAGTCGCGAAATGTGTATATATATATATATATATATATATATATATATATTAGGGTAGGTCGATTTTACACTTTTTTTTAAATATTAAAAAAAGGCACGTTCCGAAAGTTGTATATAGACCTATTAAATACTCATGCAAAAAATTAGATCAAAAACTTCAGCGGTTTTTTGAGCGTTTGGTATCAAAGATCGTAGACAAGAATATACTGAAAATTCCTCGTTTTTGCAAGATTTGCTTGAATATTGGTGTGAAAACCAAATAATTTTAGCATTTAAAAGCAGGGAATGTCCTTTTATTTTATAAAAATGATATGAATTAAAGAAATCTTCAAATTGAAAATTTGCCCCCCCCTCATTTTCAGTATCTGCTTTTGTAAACTACCTTTTAACGTTATGAATTAAACAGTAATATTTGAATACCTAAAAAAATGATTTTTTCTATTATTAGTGAAAATATAACAAGCAAAGAAATAAGGAAAAACCTAACACTATTTTAATGAAGCTTAATATAGAGAGTCAAATTGCTCCATATAAGACCCCTTAGACAAAAATGCTGGTCTCAATTTCTGACTCAAAACTTTGGCTGTAATGTGTTGATGCCTTGCTTCAAAACCATATACAGTTTGTGAAGCTTCTGTTATTAACTTAACTGCCCGTTCCACACCCTGAGAATGTGAGGGCAAATCTGGCAAGTCAAGCTTGGTTCCATTCATCAACGATTCTCGAAGTTCAGATTCAGTAAAATCTTCCGTCATTGGTGGTTCAAAAATGCCGCATAATTTTAAATCTATTAATTGTGTCCAATGTGTGGCATTAAAATTAATAGGTAGTATTCTTTTTAATCTTTTTCTGGTTGACTCCTCACTCCTGAAAGAACAAATTAATTAATTGAATTATTAAAAAATTCCAATCTGTACTGCTTTAATAATTATGGTGAAATTAGATAAAATCTTTAAAAATCATTCTATAAATTGGAATAAATAATTGAGTCAGAGATATATGAATAAATATTACTTACCTAATGGCCAAAATTCTTTTTAAAGCTTCTTCTCTTACTTCAATCTCCTCAGATTTAACCATGGAATATAGAAAGTTTTCAGGCAGTAAACAAAATGTATTACCTTGTATATTTCTAAATGTGATATCTTGGATTTCCTGAGGCTGCTCCTTAATCCTCTGGATCATATTAAAAATGTGCACTTACTGATTGTGGAATTTACTATTTCTTTTAATTTCAAACCAAGAAGTGGCATACACATTTACAATAAAATTTACTACATAGTGTAGTTTTGTTGTGTGCCTTTGTGGGTATGCACCACGAGTCCATAAACACATGAGCCTGATGGCCAAAGTTAACCATCTTGCTTGGTTTAAAGGACCAATTTTCCAGGAGGCATATCTAGAGTCAACCTTACCTCTAGAAATACCTACTGTGTATTCATAAAGGAGTCTTTGGTCAGAACTAAGATCATGTATTTCATCAATTTTAAAAATTGACTCTAGAGGATTGCTAATAGTGGAAAATGATATTTGGGGTAAATCATATCAATCATTTGAGCATAATTTCCCCAGAGGGCTACTGAATGTTGTAGGGCCCTTTGCGCAACCATCTATGTTTTTAAAAAGGGCTCTGAAAGGTAGTTCATTATGATGCAAAGAGCAACCAATTGTGTGAAGAGTTTTAAAAAGTTTTTTTTCTAAAATTGCAACCATTCCACCATCGCAACTTGTGTTGGTATTAGTGTTGTCAACAAGTATAGCCTTGATACTGTTCTCACTGTGGAATTCATGCAAAACATCCACCACTTGATCTGCATGAACAGCACCTGTTGCACCACTATTCGGAAGAACTCTATGTGTCAGATATTTACTTTCACATGGTGTTTCTTTTGTAAAAGTTAAATGGTGTTCTGGTCCCTTAGTTTTTTTCATAATTCTCTGTCTATTTTCATCCACAATTTTCTTATACATCAATGTGTCCTTATCCATTCTCCCATCAACTCCAATACATATATTTAAGGTGGGGTAAAAACTCCTGGCTGAAATAGTTTTATTTATCTACCTCCAACAAGGTAAGATGTGACACAAGGTCAGGAAAGTGGGATTAGATAACCCTGCGCTATAGAGGTGAGCACTCTGGCCATTAAAAAATTGACTGGGCAGCCCCGTCGGCATTCCCCTGTAGGGGCGCCTCAGACAGTTAGCAATAAACTTACTCCTCCCCAAAGAGGAAAGGCAAAGCCTGGAAGGATGCACCTCCTAGAATTGCACAGGACGGACAAGCCCCAATAGACGGGCGTAAATCCAGGCCCAAAGGCCCGGACGATACCGGTTTATTTGGTGGGGTAAAAACCCCTGGCTGAACTAGATTTTATTTATCTACCCCCAACAAGGTAAGATTGACACAAGGTCAGGAAAGTGGGATGAGAAAGCCAGTGCTCGAGATGTGAGCACTCTGGCCATTTAAAAATTGCCTGGGCAGCTTCGTCGGCATTCCCCGGTAGGGCCGCCTCAGACAGTAAGCAATAAACTTACTCCTCCCCAAAGAGGAAAGGCAAAACCTGGGAGATGCACCTCCTAGAACTGCACAGGACGGACAAGCCCCAATAGACGGTCGTGAATCCAGACCCAAAGGCCCGGACGATACCGGTTTATTTGGTGGGGTAAAACCCCCTGGCTGAATTAGTTTTTATTTATCTAACTCCCACAAGGTAAGGTGTGACAAAAGGTCGGGAAAGTGGGATTAGATAAGCCAGCGCTCGACAATTCAATATATATGTGTGATAATTAAACACAGAATCAACACGGGAACTCAAATTCGCCCGATGAATTTTCAACCGGTGAATACCATAAAAAATATCCAATATATAAAACGCCTATGTAAACAAATAATTATTTATATATAACATTAAATATCATAGTGTTTTATTCCTTTTTAATTTGAATATGTACATTTAATTTCTTAAGAAAAGGAATAATAAACTTTAAAATATTTATTATTAAGTAATGTATTACTTTTTTTTGTTAAAACCCGGGTTTAATTTAAGGCGACACATCTGCCGGTGAAATCTCGGCAGTGATAAAAAATCTCGATTTATTTGATCTTAAAGTTGCAATGCTCAAATAAATACAAAATTTTGAAGAAAAATATTTCTTGTGGTAACTTTTGACATTATTTGGCAACTTTCTTCGAGTGCGATAATTTACAGTTTCAAAATCGACCTCCCCTAATATATATATATATATATATATATATATATATATATATATATATATATATATATATATATATATATATATATATATATATATTGCTACATTCCAAAGACCAATATTTTATTTATCTTACCAATCATTTTGTCAAAACAAAACACCTTACAGATCCGTTTCGTTCAACAGAAAACAACCGTATTTGAATGTCAATCCCGGATGTTTCTTCCATGGACTCATCAGAAAAATCGAACGTTAAATGGTTAGGGTATACATGAAAACATTATTTAAAAATGTATTATTGAACAAAATAAAAATCCAGGCGATAGAAATAATAATAACAGTAATAGTAACGAGATAAATAATGGTGATAATCCAACTGCAATAGGCTCTTCTAACACTTAACTATATACATCGATTCTACTGCTGGATTTTGGAAACAGAGAATATCAAGACATAAATATACTTTTAATAATAAATTCCACTCAAAATTCACAACTTTGGAAACAGAGAATATCAAGACATAAATATACTTTTAATAATAAATTCCACTCAAAATTCACAACTTTGGAAACAGAGAATATCAAGACATAAATATACTTTTAATAATAAATTCCACTCAAAATTCACAACTTTGGAAACAGAGAATATCAAGACATAAATATACTTTTAATAATAAATTCCACTCAAAATTCACAACTTTGGAAACAGAGAATATCAAGACATAAATATACTTTTAATAATAAATTCCACTCAAAATTCACAACTTTGGAAACAGAGAATATCAAGACATAAATATATTTTTAATAATAAATTCCACTCAAAATTCACAACATTGGAAACAGAGAATATCAAGACATAAATATACTTTTAATAATAAATTCCACTCAAAATTCACAACTTTGGAAACAGAGAATATCAAGACATAAATATACTTTTAATAATAAATTCCACTCAAAATTCACAACTTTGGAAACAGAGAATATCAAGACATAAATATACTTTTAATAATAAATTCCACTCAAAATTCACAACTTTGGAAACAGAGAATATCAAGACATACATATACTTTTAATAATAAATTCCACTCAAAATTCACAACTTTGGAAACAGAGAATATCAAGACATACATATACTTTTAATAATAAATTCCACTCAAAATTCACAACTTTGGAAACAGAGAATATCAAGACATAAATATACTTTTAATAATAAATTCCACTCAAAATTCACAACTTTGGAAACAGAGAATATCAAGACATACATATACTTTTAATAATAAATTCCACTCAAAATTCACAACTTTGGAAACAGAGAATATCAAGACATACATATACTTTTAATAATAAATTCCACTCAAAATTCACAACTTTGGAAACAGAGAATATCAAGACATAAATATACTTTTAATAATAAATTCCACTCAAAATTCACAACTTTGGAAACAGAGAATATCAAGACATAAATATACTTTTAATAATAAATTCCACTCAAAATTCACAACTTTGGAAACAGAGAATATCAAGACATACATATACTTTGAATAATAAATTCCACTCAAAATTCACAACTTTGGAAACAGAGAATATCAAGACATACATATACTTTTAATAATAAATTCCACTCAAAATTCACAACTTTGGAAACAGAGAATATCAAGACATACATATACTTTTAATAATAAATTCCACTCAAAATTCACAACTTTGGAAACAGAGAATATCAAGACATAAATATACTTTTAATAATAAATTCCACTCAAAATTCACAACTTTGGAAACAGAGAATATCAAGACATACATATACTTTTAATAATAAATTCCACTCAAAATTCACAACTTTGGAAACAGAGAATATCAAGACATAAATATACTTTTAATAATAAATTCCACTCAAAATTCACAACTTTGGAAACAGAGAATATCAAGACATACATATACTTTTAATAATAAATTCCACTCAAAATTCACAACTTTGGAAACAGAGAATATCAAGACATACATATACTTTTAATAATAAATTCCACTCAAAATTCACAACTTTGGAAACAGAGAATATCAAGACATAAATATACTTTTAATAATAAATTCCACTCAAAATTCACAACTTTGGAAACAGAGAATATCAAGACATAAATATACTTTTAATAATAAATTCCACTCAAAATTCACAACTTTGGAAACAGAGAATATCAAGACATACATATACTTTTAATAATAAATTCCACTCAAAATTCACAACTTTGGAAACAGAGAATATCAAGACATACATATACTTTTAATAATAAATTCCACTCAAAATTCACAACTTTGGAAACAGAGAATATCAAGACATAAATATACTTTTAATAATAAATTCCACTCAAAATTCACAACTTTGGAAACAGAGAATATCAAGACATACATATACTTTTAATAATAAATTCCACTCAAAATTCACAACTTTGGAAACAGAGAATATCAAGACATACATATACTTTTAATAATAAATTCCACTCAAAATTCACAACTTTGGAAACAGAGAATATCAAGACATAAATATACTTTTAATAATAAATTCCACTCAAAATTCACAACTTTGGAAACAGAGAATATCAAGACATAAATATACTTTTAATAATAAATTCCACTCAAAATTCACAACTTTGGAAACAGAGAATATCAAGACATAAATATACTTTTAATAATAAATTCCACTCAAAATTCACAACTTTGGAAACAGAGAATATCAAGACATAAATATACTTTTAATAATAAATTCCACTCAAAATTCACAACTTTGGAAACAGAGAATATCAAGACATAAATATACTTTTAATAATAAATTCTACTCAAAATTCACAACTTTGGAAACAGAGAATATCAAGACATAAATATACTTTTAATAATAAATTCCACTCAAAATTCACAACTTTGGAAACAGAGAATATCAAGACATAAATATACTTTTAATAATAAATTCCACTCAAAATTCACAACTTTGGAAACAGAGAATATCAAGACATAAATATACTTTTAATAATAAATTCCACTCAAAATTCACAACTTTGGAAACAGAGAATATCAAGACATAAATATACTTTTAATAATAAATTCCACTCAAAATTCACAACTTTGGAAACAGAGAATATCAAGACATAAATATACTTTTAATAATAAATTCCACTCAAAATTCACAACTTTGGAAACAGAGAATATCAAGACATAAATATACTTTTAATAATAAATTCCACTCAAAATTCACAACTTTGGAAACAGAGAATATCAAGACATAAATATACTTTTAATAATAAATTCCACTCAAAATTCACAACTTTGGAAACAGAGAATATCAAGACATAAATATACTTTTAATAATAAATTCCACTCAAAATTCACAACTTTGGAAACAGAGAATATCAAGACATAAATATACTTTTAATAATAAATTCCACTCAAAATTCACAACTTTGGAAACAGAGAATATCAAGACATAAATATACTTTTAATAATAAATTCTACTCAAAATTCACAACTTTGGCTATTCCCATTTGGGATCTTTAAGATAGAAACATCCCATACAACCTTAGATGGCTAATGATAATTAATATGGTTTTAATTATAATTAAAAAGAGTATTACCTATAAACCCTTAGAAATGTATCTGGGTGAAGCCTTATTATATACTTATACCTGCACTAACATGGTTAATCCATAATTTATACATCATTACTTACACATAAAGGTAACTTGAAATTATAGTTTAAATTTCACACTTCTGAAGCTTTTTATAGTATATATCCCCCCCCCTCCATAAAACTATCATTAATCAAAAATGTTGACATTTTAGCTATTTCTATGGATCAATATACCCCTATTTTTATTGTATCACTGGCACTTTTTATTTAGTTACAGTGTATTCTAACCTTCAATTTTGATATTATCGGAGTTCTTACCCTTTAATTATAATTATAATGGCATAGAAAAGTTAAAACCCTATTTGTAAAATTATCTCTCTGAGGATGATTCGACGAGGAATCGAAAACGTTCGTGAAACCTGTGAAATCTATTATACATTTATTAATTTTTTAAAACTTTAATACAAAAGAGACCATCAGAAAATTTGTAAAAAAAAATAAGATAGGTTTAATTAAACAGACGAATTCTGTTATTTTTAACAATGTTTGCATATATATATATATATATATATATATATATATATATATATATATATATATATATATATATATATATATATATATATATATATATATATATATATATATATATATATATATATATATATATATATATATATATATATATATAATCCGAGTATGGTATAGATCCAGAGGGTATAAATCAATGGGAGTTGAACCGGGTTTATGAGAGTGCTCAATAAAAAATATAGAGCAGAAATATAAATATAAATGATAATTTATTTCATTTTGACTACAAAATTGATTTTGTTTCACGAGAGCGGTTTGTGTGGGTCCCGTTTTTCAGGTCTTAAAATAAAATTATGCCTGTTAGAATAAGTTCACAATCACACAAAGTTTTATGGCAGAAGTTAAAATAAAACTTGAATATGAATAGAAAAGAAATAAAACAAAACAAAACAAAGACAAAAAACACAGACAAAAATAATGATAAAAAATAAAAATAAAATAAAAACAACAATAAAAACAAAGGCAAAAATACAACTGAGAAGAAAAGAGAAAGAAAAAATGAAAAAGGAAAAGGAAATATTAAGAAATATTAAGAGCTACACGGGACATAAAAAGGAAAATGGAGAGAGAGGAAGAGAAAGCATATTTGACTTGGTGGTGGTGAGGGGGGGGGGGGCGAAATATGGGAGCATATATCTGTGCATGTCAGAATTCTGTCTGGGTATAGCTTTCGCGCGCGTATACGGGACTGACACATTAACTAATTTGGTTGTTTGCCTATGGAGGAGGGGGGGGGGGAGAGTTACCCTATTTGGAGAGCGGGTGGTAATAACAATAAAAATTGAAAAGTTAAAGAATTGAAAATTAAAAATGTCTATATACGGGTAAAAACTAAATATGAAATTTTGAATACGGTAAATATATTAATAATATAAAATTACAAGAAATCAACATACAATTACTAGAAATACATATATATAAACATGTATATATATATATATATATATATATATATATATGAAACATAAGAAATACAAATATATATATAAAAAATTACATAATTACATCATTACATATATAATTATAAGGAACATATACATGTACATACATACACACACACACACACATACCAATATACATAAAAATACATACGTGCATACACACACACACACATATATATATATATATATATATATATACATACACACATGCACACAAGAAACATATATATATACACATAAGAAATTCCATTATTATTACAAGAAATATATATAATATACATACATATACATATATATACATATATATATACACATACACATACATATACATAAATACATACATATACATATACACCTATACATATACATACAAATACACTCATACATATACATACATATACACTCACACATACACACACATATATATAAATGAATACATACACATACACACATACATATGTATATATATATATACATACACATACACGCATATACATATATATACATATACATATACATATATATACACACACACATACATATACACACATACCCATACATATATATGTATATGTTCCTTATAATTATATATGTAATGATATAATTATGTAATTTTTTATATATATATTTGTATTTCTTATGTTTCATATATATATATATGTTTATATATATATATTTCTAGTAATTGTATGTGGATTTCTTGTAATTTTATATTATTAATATATTTACGGTATTCAAAATTTCATATTTAGTTTTTACCCGTATATAGACATTTTTAATTTTCAATTCTTTAACTTTTCAATTTTTATTGTTATTACCACCCGCTCTCCAAATAGGGTAACTCTCCCCCCCCTCCTCCATAGGCAAACAACCAAATTAGTTAATGTGTCAGTCCCGTATACGCGCGCGAAAGCTATACCCAGACAGAATTCTGACATGCACAAATATATTCGCCCATATTTCGCCCCCCCCCCCCCCCCCAACCACCACCAAGTCAAATATGCTTTCTCTTCCTCTCTCTCCATTTTCCTTTTTATGTCCCGTGTAGCTCTTAATATTTCTTAATATTTCCTTTTCCTTTTTCATTTTTTCTTTCTCTTTTCTTCTCAGTTGTATTTTTGCCTTTGTTTTTATTGTTGTTTTTTTTTAATTTTTTTTTTATCATTATTTTTGTCTGTGTTTTTTGTCTTTGTTTTGTTTTGTTTTATTTCTTTTCTATTCATATTCAAGTTTTATGTTAACTTCCTGCCATAAAACTTTGTGTGATTGTGAACTTATTCTAACAGGCATAATTTTATTTTAAGACGGGAGCCACACAAACCGCTCTCGTGAAACAAAATCAATTTTGTAGTCAAAATGAAATAAATTATCATTTATATATATATATATATCAGTCTCAAAAATGTAATTTTCTGTCAGTCTCAAAATGTAATTGTCTAGTTTGATGCTTGAGGAAACCACAAGGTTGAAATAAATTATTGCATCGACGATTATGTAATTTCGTGTTATTACATTTTATGTTATATATATATATATATATATATATATATATATATATATATATATATATATATATATATATATAATATATATATATATATTAGATTGTGTGTGTATTTAGGCAGCATATTTTCATTTATGCAAACATTATTAATTAACACGGAGTGGTTTCGTTTGATGCGACTTTTTTTATTTTTTCAATTTTCCGAATTGTCCATCTAATGTTTCGGTCAAATTTGTTATTTAATAATGTTTGCCTAAATATATATATATATATATATATATATATATATATATATATATATATATATATATATATATATATATATATATATATATATATGGCTTAAAGGCCATTTTGTATTGGTATGATCTGTCTGAACACTTGATGAGTTAATAAACTTGTAAACTATGCAAAGTTTATTAATTTCATCATTTAATTATCAGTATATATATATATGTATATATATATATATATATATATATATATATATATATATATATATATATATATATATATATATATATATATATATATATATATATATATATATATATATATATATATATATATATATATACAGTTAGCAAATCCACAAATAACTGTTTAGTTATCTACGATCTATCAGCGTTAAGTATGGTATTAATTGCACTCACACATTACCACTGATAAAAAGTAAAAATTACTCTGTTCGCAAAATGCTTTGCAAAAATCAGTTTATCGAAAAAAATCAATGTCACGTTTTGAACTGAAAGTGAAAGGAACGTTCTGGTGTATTAATTCCTGTTTTCGCTCAACTTTTGGGAAAAAACCTCTCATTTATTTGTCTGACACAATTGCTTTATATATTCATTTTCATTTTAATTTCTTGTTTTTCTTTTCTTTTATTATTTTTCTTATATTCATTCTTATTTTGTGTTTCATTTTCCTTTGGTCTTTTCCTTATATCGTTTGGTTCGTCCGCCAATTACCCTGTCACGTTCCTTGCCTTATATTGGTCAGTTAGTCTGTCACGTTCCTTGCCTTATATCAGTCTGTTGGTCTGTCACGTTCCTTGCCTTATATAGGTCAGTTGGTCTGTCACGTTCGTTGCCTTATATCGGTCAGTTGGTCTGTCACGTTCCTCGCCTTATATCAGTCTGTTGGTCTGTCACGTTCCTTGCCTTATATAGGTCAGTTGGTCTGTCACGTTCGTTGCCTTATATCGGTCAGTTGGTCTGTCACGTTCCTCGCCTTATTTCAGTCTGTTGGTCTGTCACGTTCCTTGCC
>OY744550.1:8332996-8347996 GCA_963556195.1 Sepiola atlantica | reverse complement strand
TTGATAATCTATCAGAGCCCTGCTTAGGTTTTTCTGCATCTTCCTACAGTCCTCAGTAATGGACTTATTGATCAGCAACTGGTCCTTGGTGCCTAAACACTTTTTCTTGTGTCCTGCTTGTTTTATTTCGAGGTACGATCCAGAAGAGATGTGTTCACATATGCTGTCTGCAACCAGGCCAGTGAAGAGTTTGTATGTCGTAGGTAAACAGCAGATGGGTCTGTATTTAATAGGGCGTTGTGTCGTACTCGTTTAGGGTATGAAGGTTGTGTTGCCTTTTACTAGTCATGCTGTTGTGGCCTTCTCACCCCCAACACTCTGGTTAAGCAGTCACTATAATGACTATGAAGTGATGTTAGTTTCTTAAGCCAAAAATGTGGGTATGTTGCACTGTAGGGGCTGCAAGGAATTGTTTGATTTGAAACAATTCCTTTCTGCATAGTTTAAGTTGTTTTTGAAGCTTCAGGTTTCAAGGTGTTGGGCTTGGTGCTCTGGACTTCAATTGTTTTTAGAATTGAAGGTGTGTTTTCCTCACAATGTAGAGTCCTGCGAACAATATTGAATCTTTTTGGTAGCTCTTTAGGTTTTGATTTTCTGCAGTTGAGGTCTTTCTTCCAGGGCGTTGTGTCTTACTCGTTTAGGGTATGAAGGTTGTGTCACCTTTTACTAGTCATGCTGTTGTATGCCTTTTGGTAATCGATTCAACCCATGATTAGGTTTCTCTGTCTTTTTCCTACAGTCTCCAGGGATGGTCGTATTAATCAACGACTTAATCCTGCGTGTTCTTTTTCAAGGTACATCCCAGATGCGAGGTGTTCGTAGATTGTGTCTACAACCAGGTCAGTGAATAGCTTATATGTCGTAGCGAGATAGCAGATGGGTCTGTATTTACTAAGCCGCTGTGTCTCACTTGTCTTACTTGTTTTGTATATCACCTTTTACTAGCCATGCTAATGTTTACTGATGTGACATTGAAGGGGCCGGCAAAGTTATCCAGTCGCGAAATGTGTCCATATTCAATCCCTTCAATTTCACGTATTTGGACTGCTGTTTGTATCTTGGAGTAATGTCCTTCCTGATTATGCTTCTCAACTTGTATGACCTGGATGGACTGTATGGATTCAACAAAAGTATGTTTTTGGATTGATATGTTTGATGTTATGTATTTTTATATATTTGTGTATATAATTTTATATATTTTCAAAGCGTAATTTTATTGCCTGTAGTAGTATAACTGCGGTAATGGTCCTCTGAAGAGAAGAATTATCTTTGAAAACTCATGAGCTAAGGACTTAAGGATGCTTTGCATGAACTTTGAATTCTAATAAAATTTGATTGACACCTTATTTTATTACTTCATTTTATATTATAATTATATATATAAATATATATATATATATATATATATATATATATATATAAATATATATATATAAATATATATAAATATATATATATATATATAAATGTATATAATTATTTTTATTTACACAGACATGTACAAAATCTGCGACACTGGCATATTTTCCAAATATGATCTAAGGTTAAGATCGGATTCTAACTCTTTCTGATGAGATCTCAGTTTATAATAACTGTTGATCGATAACATCGACATGCCAGTGTCGCAAATTTTGTACATGTATGTGTAAATAAAAATAATTATATATAAAAGCTATATTTGATATTGAGCACTTTTTATAAACCTGGTTTAAATTCTTTAGATTACTACCCTGTGGATGTTTTACCTGGATTATCATTATATATATATATATATATATATATATATATATATATATATATATATATATATATATATATATATATATATATATATATATATAATGTTTATCTATGTGAAATCCTAAATGATTAACATAATACTGATACTAGAATACCTAATGACATATTTGGGTAAATTTTAATTTTAAAAGTTTAATATAGTATATAATATAAGACACAGTTTTCCCATATGATATCTTAAATAATTAACATACGACTATTTTTTTTTTAAAGTGTTATATATATTATTTATTATAACCCATAATAATTACCTATATGATATCCTAAAAAAGTAAGTTAAAACTGGTACTAGAATACGCAGTGACCTATTTACGTTACATATGAACAAATTTAAATATATTAGTTAATGGGAATCATAATATTTACTGATAGGAAATCCTAAATAATTAATATAAGACTGATAGATTGAGTTACGTTTTATAAATAAAATCAAAGATATTTAATATAAGCCAGAATGTTTACCGATATCAAATCCTAAATAATTAACACACGGCTGATACTGTTGTGACTAATAATATATTCAGGTCAATTTTGTACATGTTATATAATATAAACCAGAATGTTTACCGATATGTAATCTTAAATTATAAACACAAGACTGATACGAAAATACCCAGTGATCCATTTGGGGCACATTTTATATTAAAAAAAAAAGATTAATAATATATTACATAACTAGAAGAATACCTGCCATAGGACGGGTAAAATTAATTCCTCAAACAGAACAGTTTTGCACCACTTTTATGTCCTCTTACGAAGATTAAAATCAAAATATAGTGATTCTACTTTTTAGGCGATTACATGTATGCACCCTGAAAATTTGGCGGTGAAAAGATTATTACATGTCTCCTTTAACACTACGACTTACCCAAAGTCTGGGTGGCAACAAACCTCGCCCCCGAAAATAAGAGAAAATAATTACATGTGGTTGAAACGATATCTTGTTAGAAAGTGGGGCATCGATTTACGTGTTAAATTTATATGCTAATCTGGTCTAAAGTCTAAAATATTTTATTTTTATTGCCAAATTTTTTAGGGATGTTTACACGTAATCGTCCCCCAAAATAGAATCTCATTGTTATTTTATGGTGAACTAGCATAGGTATATATTGTACAATAATACAGAAAAAAGGATGACCGAAACAATTCTCTTACTAAAAAAAAACTTTTCTAATATTTATTTTATATTTCTTTAAATATTAAAATGTTTTTGGGGTTTTTTTTTTGTTATTTTTAATAATTTATGGATTGATACTTTGGTCCCCGTACAAGTTTCAATTTCTGTTTTTAAAAGTAAATTTGTTATTAATTATTATTTTCATGCTTATGTTTTGAGGTGACAAATGAAACTATATTGCTGTAAAGGCCATTTGTCGTGTTACAGCTGTTTGTAAGAAACATAGTTTTTTTAGTAACACCACGGCGCTAATTTTTTTATTACTTGATCTCATATTACGAATGTTATTTTTTTAAGAATACCACCGCGCTAACAATATTTATTATTTGACCTCATATTCCAAATGTTACTTTTAACATTTTGTTTTCAAAGCCAACATGACTATATTTGAAATTAGTTTTCATTTTGACCAGCAATATATCTCCACACGGGTAACGCCGAGTGAATACCGTTAATATATTATATAATATAAACCATAATATTTACCAATTTTAAATTCTAAATTATTAAAATAAGACTGATACTAGAATAACCACAATATACAATTTTGTTACATATGAATACATTTATAAATATTATATAATATAAACCATAATATTTACTTATATTAAATCTGAAATAATTCACATAATACGGAGACTAGAGTACTAATTGACCTATTTGTGTCTGGGCTGCATCTTAGGTTTTGCTTGATTTATATAGTTTTTTGTTTTTTTTTTACAGCAAGTATATTCACATGAACGTATATTCCCGGCCAATCTCCGTAGGGGTGAAAGAAGTGGCTCGAAATAGAAGTCCGTTCACCCAAGCGGCATGATCTATATAGCGTATTTGTTGTTTCCTGTCAAGATGCAACTTCCGGTACACTTAGCTCTAATCCTGCTTTTTAACTTGTAACAGAATTTTCCACTTTTTCATTACTTTAGCCTTATGTGGAAAATTCCGTTTTTTACATTATTTTTACACACCACCCACACCTAATAATGCTCACTTTGCTACAGTTACACCACACGCACTTGGGGAATAAAACTGGATGTCAACTATACAAGATGATGCGTGCTTCTTGGAATAAGTAACCTACAACCCCGCATTTGAACAACTATTTAATCCATAAGCTCACAAACAACCGCGAATAAGATATCTTGCACACTTCTATAGAAGTAAGGACAAACTTATCAGCAAAGTTCTTATTGGCTCCTTCAAATGGATCGATCAGTGTTGACCGATCAACAAAATGTTATATTCATCAACACCATATAGGCATAAGATGATGCACGGAGGAATGTCTAACTGCGATCGCCGATGAGAATGAAAAGCATGATAGGGTCAAGGGAACCAATGCTATCGACATTTTCAGCAAGCATTTATACCAAGATTGAAAAAAACTATCCTTTTTTTTTCCTCCCAGTGTGCTTTACATAAGGCGACATTTCTATTAACAGAGCTTCCTTCCAAGAACCTCATATCTGTGGAACACATTACCACGGGACTGATTCCCTGCAGGCTACAACATGGCTGTCTTCAAAGCCAATGTCAACAAATACTTGGTCATAAACCATCCATAAGTAATCAAAATCCGTCCATTGCATTCATCATTTTCAATCCCCTCATAATATTATTCATCAATTACCTGACAATCTGTGCACTTCATTAACCCTTATACTTGAGTGGGTTTTTGACCTTGATAACTGGTGAATCATCAGTAAAAAAAACTGATGCTGATGATGTGTTTACTTTTTAGCTAACTCTTATACAAGAATAAAACCCATGTCAAATATTATTGAGCAGCAGTAAGTTTTAGAGTTAAATGTAGATATTATTTAACAATGGCTTGGCGTTAATTAGGAAGGATTTACATAGTATGACCCACCTGTTGTTTGATACGAGAGTACTTAGAAGATCAGTTAATTTAATTATGTTGTGACACAATGAGGAATTTGCTGGTGCAATATTGATTGATTTATTAAGTATGATTGATTAATTAACTCTAAAACATATTAATTGGCAGATATGTTAAATATATATATTATTTGACAAAGGCATGGTGTTACCCATGGTCACCTATATCTTAATACGAGAGTAGATGGCATATTGTTTAATTTACGCATGTCACACAGAAGGAGTTTAAGTTAAATATGTTCTGTTATGCTTCTGAAATAAAGGCAAAATATTACTTTTCAGGTCCAGTCCGCTGAGTTGGAACTAACTAGTAAAGACGGTTTCACACTGGCGCCGAACTGATATCACTAAATATATTCTAAATCAGTGTTAGCTTTTTTGTAACAGAATAAGTTAGATGTGCTGATGTCCCCATTACAATATTACAATAACCAAGAATATATTGTGCGTGTTTAGTAACATTACGTTCATGAAATTAAATAAAAAGTTAAAGTTGGATTAGCTTACCTCACTTGTTCATGCGGAACTCTTTTTTTTTCTTCTTTTTTTTTGTGGAAGTCGCTCCAGGCAAGACATAAAACCACTCGACGTTAGGAGTCTAAAAAAATAACATTACTTAAAGGTCCAAAACTAACCAACGATAAGTGCTAGATGGATAGATTCTGACTCAGAAAACAGCAATTCTTCCCCCTTTGTCAGAAACATCGGATGTGAGGACTAAATGACGAAATAAAGGAAGCGAGACTTACGAGGCTGTCGAAAGTAAACCCAAAGTCAACTTTATGCTCTCTTTAAGTAGGAACCTTTTGTTGAAAGGTTAGGGTTCCGGGTTAGGGTTAAGGTTAGGGTTAGGGTTCCGGGAAACTACAATTGAGAAACGCTGGTATATAAGCACAAATAGAACAATAACACTAAAAGTTTGCCTTTAATTCAAGTCAGAAATTATATTTTAATCGAAGAATTACGAAGTAAAAACAAGTCTGCCATTTTATTAATGTATTCATAATGGATTTAAACTACTTGTTTACTATCATCGTAACAATGGGATATTCGAAAGTGATTTTGAAGCCTTTAAACGGTCGATTAGAATGCAATGTTTTTAATTAAATTTTTACGGCAAAAGTCAAGTATCTTGGTTCATTTATGCTCTTAATATAAAGGAAAAACATGAGTTCTCGCGCGCGCCCCTGTTGTATAAAAGCACCAAATAGTTTTCTCTATTTTCTTCTGTATTTCTTTTTTTACTTTTCTGTGTTTTTATTAATTTTCCATGCGAAAAAAAGTATATAAAGTTTCGTAAAATAAATGAATAATTTCAGTGAAAGAAGAATCGTGTTTTTATTATTATTATTATTATTATCATCATCATCATCATCATCATCATCATCATCATCATCATCATCATCATCATCATCATCATCATCATCGTTACCGTCGTCATCGTCATCGTCATCGTCATCGTCATTGACATTATTATTATTATTATTATTATTATTATTATTATTATTATTATTATTATTATTATTATTATTATTATTATTATTATTATTTACTTACTTTTTCCTGTTCATTTGTATCGTTTTTATTGTTTTGTTTTTTTTTTTTGGTTTTTTTATTTACTTTTATATCTTAAAAAAAACTTTTGAAAACTTTTATTCTGTGGATACACGACGCAATAGTAAAACGATTATCTTATTTAGAAAAATAAAACAATAAAAAAATGAAACAATAAAAAATAAACAAAAAATAAACACACAAAATAGACAAATAAAACTGTCTTTTTTATAACGTTTATTTGAGAGCAGTTCTTTGGAAGAGTTTTGTTTGCAATGAAATTTTTATCCAATATAACATAAAGTAATTCTGGACGACGTCGTTGTCGTTGTCGTCATCGTTGTCGTCACGCGCCTTGTGTAGAACGATTTGGGAAGAATCAGCTGAACAACGCACCTAAACGTATTAAGCAATTCTCTTTTTTAAATAAATAAGAATCACGTAAAAAAGTAAAACATTAAAAAAAAAAAAAAATTAATCCTCACCCAAAAAATTTAACGTTGTATCACACAGAATCCAGTGGAATCTCTTCCATCTCAAAACATGTATATCAAATTTTTTCCTTGCATTCAATTTCGACTTCGTTCGTTCCTTAGTAATTTATAAATATAACGCAGTTTCGGTTTCTTTTGATTTTTTAACTTTATGCCATTGATCCCTGGACAAGTTGATTATTGAAACCCAACCGTTATAGGGCGTCCGCTTCTTTCAACAACGTCTGTTTAAATCAATTTAGGCACCGCAAAAACTTAGCGCGTAAGAAACACGAAGAAAAGCATTTGAAATAATTTCAATGTCTTATGTGAAAGATGATAGCCTAAAGCTAATTCGTAAAAAGAGAAAAGTGATTTTACTTATGTGAAAGATGATAGCCTTAAGCTAATTCGTAAAAAGAGAAAAGTGATTTTACTTATGTGAAAGATAATAGCCTTAAGCTAATTCGTAAAAAGAGAAGAGTAATTTTACTTATGTGAAAGATGATAGCCTAAAGCCAATTCGTAAAAAGATAAAAGTGATTTTACTTATGTGAAAGATGATAGCCTAAAGCTAATTCGTAAAAAGAGAAAAGTGAGTTTACTTATGTGAAAGATGATAGCCTAAAGCTAATTCGTAAAAAGAGAAAAGTGATTTTACTTATGTGAAAGATGATAGCCTAAAGCTAATTCGTAAAAAGAGAAAAGTGAGTTTACTTATGTGAAAGATGATAGCCTAAAGCTAATTCGTAAAAAGAGAAAAGTGATTTTACTTATGTGAAAGATGATAGCCTAAAGCTAATTCGTAAAAAGAGAAAAGTGAGTTTACTTATGTGAAAGATGATAGCCTAAAGCTAATTCGTAAAAAGAGAAAAGTGATTTTACTTATGTGAAAGATCATAGCCTAAAGCTAATTCGTAAAAAGAGAAGAGTAATTTTACTTATGTGAAAGATGATAGCCTAAAGCTAATTCGTAAAAAGAGAAAAGTGGTTTTACTTATGTGAAAGATGATAGCCTAAAGCTAATTCGTAAAAAGAGAAAAGTGATTTTACTTATGTGAAAGATGATAGCCTAAAGCTAATTCGTAAAAAGAGAAAAGTGAGTTTACTTATGTGAAAGATGATAGCCTAAAGCTAATTCGTAAAAAGAGAAAAGTGATTTTACTTATGTGAAAGATGATAGCCTAAAGCTAATTCGTAAAAAGAGAAAAGTGATTTTACTTATGTGAAAGATCATAGCCTAAAGCTAATTCGTAAAAAGAGAAAAGTGATTTTACTTATGTGAAAGATGATAGCCTAAAGCTAATTCGTAAAAAGAGAAAAGTGATTTTACTTATGTGAAAGATCATAGCCTAAAGCTAATTCGTAAAAAGAGAAGAGTGATTTTACTTATGTGAAAGATGATAGCCTAAAGCTAATTCGTAAAAAGAGAAAAGTGGTTTTACTTATGTGAAAGAGTATAGCCTAAAGCTAATTCGTAAAAAGAGAAAAGTGATTTTACTTATGTGAAAGATGATAGCCTAAAGCTAATTCGTAAAAAGAGAAAAGTGAGTTTACTTATGTGAAAGATGATAGCCTAAAGCTAATTCGTAAAAAGAGAAAAGTGATTTTACTTATGTGAAAGATGATAGCCTAAAGCTAATTCGTAAAAAGAGAAAAGTGATTTTACTTATGTGAAGGATAATAGCCTTAAGCTAATTCGTACGAAAAACGATGAAAGCATTTGAAATAATTTAAATGTTTTATGTGAAAAATAATAGCCTAAAGCTGATTCATCAAAAAAAGATAAAAGTAATTTTACTTATGTGAAAGATAATAGTCTTCAGCTAATTCGTAAGAAACCTAACGAAAGCATTTGGAATAATTTCAATGTCTCATGTGAAAGATAATAGCTTTAAGCTAATTCGTAAGAAACATGAAGAAAAGCATTTGAAATAAGTTCAATGTCTTATGTGAAAGATAATAGCCTAAAGCTAATTCGTAAGAAACATAAGGAAAGCATTTGAAATAATTTCAATGTCTCATGTGAAAGATAATAGCTTTAAGTTAATTCGTAAGAAACATGATGAAAGCATTGGAAATAATTTAAATGTCTCATGTGAAAAATAATAGTTTTACGCTAATTCGTAAGAAACATGAAGAAAGAATTTGAAATAATTTAAATGTCTCATGTGAAAAATAATAGTTTTACGCTAATTCGTAAGAAACATGAGGAAAGAATTTAGAATAAGATCAATGTCTCATGTGAAAGATAATAGCCTTAAGCTAATTCGTAAGAGACATGAGGAAAGCATTTGAAATAATTTAAATGTCTCATTTGAAAAATAATAGTTTTACGCTAATTCGTAAGAAACATGAGGAAAGAATTTGAAATAAGTTCAATGTCTTATGTGAAAGATAATAGCTTTAAGCTAATTCGTAAGAAACATGAGGAAAGAATTGTAAATAAGTTCAATGTCTCATGTGAAAATAATAGTTTTAAGCTAATTCGTAATAAACATGAGGAAAGAATTTAGAATAAGATCAATGTCTCATGTGAAAGATAATAGCCTTAAGCTAATTCGTAAGAGACATGAGGAAAGTATTTGAAATAATTTAAATGTCTCATTTGAAAAATAATAGTTTTACGCTAATTCGTAAGAAACATGAGGAAAGAATTGTAAATAATTTCAATGTCTCATGTGAAAAATAATAGTTTTACGCTAATTCGTAAGAAACATGAGGAAAGCATTTGAAATAATTTCAATGTCTTATGTGAAAGATAATAGCTTTAAGCTAATTCGTAAGAAACATGAGGAAAGCATTTGAAATAATTTCAATGTCTTATGTGAAAGATAATAGCTTTAAGCTAATTCGTAAGAAACATGAGGAAAGAATTTGAAATAATTTCAATGTCTTATGTGAAAGATAATAGCTTTAAGCTAATTCGTAAGAAACATGAAGAAAGCATTTGAAATAATTTAAATGTCTTATGTGAAAAATAATAGTTTTACGCTAATTCGTAAGAAACATGAGGAAAGAATTTGAAATAATTTCAATGTCTCATGTGATAGATAATAGCTTTAAGCTAATTCGTAAGAAACATGAGGAAAGCATTTGAAATAATTTCAATGTCTTATGTGAAAGATAATAGCTTTAAGCTAATTCGTAAGAAACATGAAGAAAGCATTTGAAATAATTTCAATGTCTTATGTGAAAGATAATAGCCTTAAGCTAATTCGTAAGAAACATGAGGAAAGCATTTGAAATAATTTCAATGTCTTATGTGAAAGATAATAGCTTTAAGCTAATTCGTAAGAAACATGAGGAAAGCATTTGAAATAATTTAAATGTCTCATGTGAAAAATAATAGTTTTACGCTAATTCGTAAGAAACACGAGGAAAGAATTTGAAATAAGTTCAATGTCTCATGTGAAAGATAATAGCCTTAAGCTAATTCGTAAGAAACATGAGGAAAGCATTTGAAATAATTTCAATGTCTTCTGTAATGTGGTAATGTCCTGTGGCCTAATGGTTACAGCGTTTGCTTACGGAGTCTAGGTTGACTCTGTGGCAGGAGTTCGAACCGTGCGGATTATCAGCCCTGCACTGATGAGAGCGAAAGCTCGAAACGCTAACGTATGTTAGTAAAAATAATTTAATATTATTTATTTTAAATTAATATATATATATATATATATATATATATATATATATATATATATATATATATATATATATATATATATATATATCTTAGATTCGACCGAAGTTACTACTGAAATTCCCTACTGCCTGCTTAAAATATACACGACATTTTAAACTCAACTCCAAAAAAACTATTTTCATTCTCGGTCCAGGGAAGTATTTTAAAATGGCCCTAATTCTCAAAATTACCTTCGAATAAGTGCTTCCCATCTACGGTTGAAAAAATAGAAAAGTGTTATGTTCCTTGTCTGTTAGTTAGATTTCTTAGGGTTAGGGTTTAGGGTTAGGGTTAAGGTTAGGGTTTAGGGTTAGGGTTTTTTATTTAAAATTTTTTTACTTCATATAATAAAAAAAGAAATTGTTAATTGTTTCTTGTTACCCAAAAACAAATCAGTCTTGCATTTTTTTTTATGTTGTAAAAAAATTACTTCCGGTTGAATTACCTCCCTTTATTTTCAGTAGAAGGACAGAAAATCTGCTGCTTCATATATATGGCAGAAGTGCCGTAAATTTATATAGAGTGTTTGTCATTTGACACCAGTTCGAGTGGTGCAGTCATTGGTCAATTAAAAGTGTCTAATCGAATGTGATGATTTTAATCCTCTGCTAACAGACAAGGGAACAAGTAAAACAATCCACGTGTCAAAATTTTAAATATATTTTCTTCAAATTTATGAAAATTAAAGAAAATCTTCAACAAGGTCAAACACTCAGTCGAACCAGAAATTATCTGGTTTCTATCAGACGAGAAGAACTTCTGCCAGGACCATTAGCATAACGCGCAGTACAACAGGTTGCTAGCCTACAGTTCACACAAAGTTCCGCATATTATGAAGATTAGATTCCCTCAAGTTACGATGGTATTTGGATGTTTGTGACGATGGTCACGTCATGCTGCCCCATATCTTCGAAAAGGAACACGGACTCAATTCAGATGGCTGTAGTGAGTTGATGTCCACTGTTGTCAAACGCTGCGTGGAGACGATTGCTGCAGAAAGGTCATGCGTATGACAGTATGACTCAGCTCCGTGTCACACTTTCGGTAAAACCCAGATGTGACTGCTTGAAAACGATTTCACTTTGACAATATCTGCTTCAACTCTCTTAATTGCACCACCATGGACTAGTATGTGATGAGCGCAGTTCAGAAAGATACTAAACCTACTGTCTACAAGACCAAGGACAAACTGATTGCCGGAATCAAACTGGTGTTCGAACATCGGTCGAAGAATACCGTGTGTTCCAGGTTCGGGTCCCGCCTGGGGGGGCCGTGGTGCAGGCTCGGAGCGGCTTCTTCGAATAAGCTGTATTCGCTAAAAGGCCTTCTTAGAACTTGGAGAATATATCAATTATTGGCCAATATATGACGGTTTCCTTTTCCTTTCTAACATGTATCAGCTTTATTCGGAACATCATGTAATCAATCATTTTTAATTTATTTTTTAAATAATTATAAGTCTTTCTTCTTATTATTATTATTATTAGTAGTAGTAGTAGTAGTAGTAGTAGTAGTAGTAGTAGTATCATTATTATTATCATTATTATTATTATTATCATTATTATCATTATTATTATTATTATTATTATTATTATTATTGTTGTTTGTACTCACTAGAAGTTCTCATACAGATCATCATTAGTGATTGCTCACTGATAATCACCTGGAGTCTGAGTGACAACAAGTCTCCGCATTATTATTATTATTATTATTATTATTATTATTATTATTATTATTATTATTATTATTATTATTATTATTATTATTATTATTATTATTATTATTTGTACTCACTAGGAGTTCTCACACAGATCATCGTCAGTGATTGCTCACCGACAACAACCGGTGGTATTTCCTTGAGTCTGAGTGACAACAAGATTTCCAGTATTCTTCACCTCTTTTCGATAACGATGCGGTATCGCAACAACCTCTTTCCTTTGATTTATCGCTGGTAAGGACAATTGCTATTCTCTGGGATTTGGGTGGCATTATTATTATTATTATTATTATTATTATTATTATTATTATTATTATTATTATTATTATTATTATTATTATAATTATTATTATTATTATTATTATTATTGTTATTGTTATTGTTGTTGTTGTTGTTGTTGTTGTTGTTGTTGTTGTTGTGGTGGTGGTGGTGGTGGTGGTGGTGGTGGTGGTGGTGGTGGTGGTGGTGGTGGTGGTGGTGGTGTTGGTGTTGGTGATGCTGTTGCTGTTGCTGTTGTTGTTGTTGTTGTTGTTGTTGTTGTTGGTGTTGTTGTTGTTCTTCTTATTCTTATTCTTCTCGAGCTACGCCGAGATCCGCAATAATGGGTTTTTTCTCCGCTTGGTTGGGGTGAAGGCCAGTTTTACATAGATCATTGTGCATGGTATCTGCTTGTAGCACTACCTACGCTTTTATACACACTTACACTCACATTCACCGGGGGGGGGGGGCATTTCAGACCCGAATTATCTCTCCTTTCGCTATGGTAGGTGGCATTCCAATTGGCATATAAAGAAAAGACGAATGAGAAAATATTACCTTTTTTCTTTCTGGTCTCGCCTCTGATGAACACATTCCCCAGCACACATGCGCTACTCACATGGTATATAATAATTTTTTTTAAATGTCCGTAACTACCACATGCACATACACACATCTTCTTAAAATTTATTGTGCACATTTTTATTGAGATCAACCCAAAAACGAACCTTTACGAGAAGTGAATGATTGTATTAGAACATGTATAAAAGTTGTTGGCCAATCGTCGACAGTCTCCCTCATGCTCATCTGATCATTTGCCTTCCTCTCGGTTGCTTTCCAGCGACTTCAAATTTAAATACCAGTTTCACGACGGTGTTGTCATCGGCCCTCGGTACATGTTCACACCATTTGAGCCGCCATTCCGTCACCTTTCCCTCGATCGGGGCGATGTCGTAGCGCCTTCGGATGTCGTCATTACAGACGTGGTTGAACAGAGTAATTCCGGGCATCCAGCAATTAATTATAAGTGTATAATAAAAGAAGATATCAAAAAAGAGAAGAGAAAATTGTCAACTGATACTTCGTCCTATTGCATCTGCTCTTACTTACAATATTTTTTGCCTATTTTAGGGCATATATACTTATATAATTGCACCTCCCAGGCCTTACCTTCTCTCTTATATATACTTATATAATTGCACCCAGTGAGGTCTTGTTTCTAAACCATAATCATAGGATATATGCTCAAAAATCTTTTTGGTACTTCATACGAATAAAGGATACGTCATCGATAATCAGCTCGACAGAGTATGCTACTGCGGCGCCAACTGCCTTGCTTTGTAAGGCTGAAATATGGTCATGTGTAGTCCTAGGGAGTGCGCCCTCCCAGGCCTTACCTTCTCTCTTTGGGAAGGGGTTTCTTTATCGCAAAACCAATGCCAACAGTCTGTCAAAAAACCAATGCCAACAGTCTGTAAAAAAAACAATGGCAACAGTCTGTCAAAAAACCAATGGCAACGGTCTGTCAAAAAAACAATGCCATACAGTCTGTCCAAAAACCAATGACATACAGTCTGTCAAAAACCCAATGCCAACAGTCTGTCAATAAATCAATGTCATATGGTCTGTCAAAAAAGTCGTACCATGCTGATTCATATGAGTTTACTCTTTTAGCACCAGTTACAGCGTGAACAAGAAAACCATTAATTTGTTTAAATGAGTATACATTAGTTTTCGCCTTTTTTGCAATAGAGACAATCTGGGCTTATCTATAGTAAACATTCACTTTGAATGTTATGAGGGAGTTGAATTACCTCCCTTTATATTTACACTGTCAGACCCCATACATGGGAACGTCTAAATATTTTTTAAATAAGTTTTTTCATTTTTTTTAATATATTTAAAAATATATTTTTGAAATATTGTTTTAATATATTTTTCCCGATTTTTTAAATATATTTTAATGGAAAAACTATTCCTTTTGTATTTTATTAACAAAAAATGCGATAAGCAAAAGAAAATAGGGCTACGATACACAATCAGCCGTGTTAATCTATTATATGAATGAAAGTCGTATTTCCGTCTGCGTGTGTCTGGTTAAAACTCTGAAACTACTTAAGATACACTTACAAACATTATATATTTTGATTCAGTATGACCCAGAGCAGATTATGGTAAACAAAATGCTCTTATATTGATTCCTTTGGAATCACATGACCAAATTAGTACGCAGAGAGTCAGAATAATTACTTTCTTCCATTGCTTTTTTCATGGAAGTCGCGCCAGACAAAGGAATAAACCCACTTGAGGTAAAAAGTCAAACAGAACGATAGACGATTATCGCAAAGAAAGGAGATGCCTATTGACCTTAGTTTTGAAAAGACTGTAGGTAGGAGGAAAACAGTCAGCAGGAAGAGAGTTCCACAAGCTTGCAGTT
>OY744550.1:8315496-8327996 GCA_963556195.1 Sepiola atlantica | reverse complement strand
TGTGCAGGTGCCTCATGTCGTACTCAACACTCATTTTCTGGAATTATTTTTTGTGCCAAACTGCAGAAGCACCAAATTGTGTTCTATTCGCTGCTAGGTTATTAGGTGCTTCTGTATTACAGGAACGAGAAAAAATTTTATCTTTAATTTTGAAGAGTCAAATGACAGGGGGAGATAATTCAAAGTGTTGCTCCTATCAGATTAACATCCTCTATTTTATCAACAAACGGCGGAAACACAAAAAAAGAGAAACCCACCCGAATTCGCTTCAACAACAAAATCAATTTTGAATATTGAAGACATTATGTACAGACAGATTGATGGGGTATCTATGAGTTCTCTTTTAAGGGCCAGCATTGGCCAAAATCTTTGTGACTTTTTATGAACGTCTGTTATCTGGTTTAAAAAGATCAGATGATTACTTTCGTTATGTGGACGACACCTTTTGTTTGTTCAACAATCGGCCGGAAGCGAACTTTTTTTTTACGTCCCGCAACAATATTAATACAGCCCTGACGTTAGATAAAGAAGCTAATACTTCACTTCCATTTCTCTATGTTCTAGTTTGCAAAGCTTCCTCTGGTTTTCTGAGTTCGGTATTCCAGAAACCAACTTTTACTCGTCTATATACTCGTTGTCCCACAAAACAGAAGTCTAATTTAGTTAAGACCCTTACCCATAGGGCATTAATGGTTTGTCCCACAAAACAGAATTCTAATTTAGTTAAGACCCTTACCCATAGGGCATTAATGGTTTGTCCCACAAAACAAAAGTCTAATTTAGTTAAGACCCTTACCCATAGGGCATTAATGGTTTGTCCCACAAAACAAAAGTCTAATTTAGTTAGGACCCTTACCCATAAGGCATTAATGGTTTGTCCCACAAAACAAAAGTCTAATTTAGTTAAGACCCTTACCCATAGGGCATTAATGGTTTGTCCCACAAAACAGAAGTCTAATTTAGTTAAGAACCTTACCCATAGGGCATTAATGGTTTGTCTCACAAAACAGAAGTCTAATTTAGTTAAGAACCTTACCCATAGGGCATTAATGGTTTGTCCCACAAAATAAAAGTCTAATTTAGTTAAGACCCTTACCCATAGGGCATTAATGGTTTGTCCCACAAAACAAAAGTCTAATTTAGTTAAGACCCTTACCCATAGGGCATTAATGGTTTGTCCCACAAAACAGAAGTCTAATTTAGTTAAGACCCTTACCCATAGGGCATTAATGGTTTGTCCTACAAAACAGAAGTCTAATTTAGTTAAGACCCTTACCAATAGGGTATTAATGGTTTGTCCCACAAAACAAAAGTCTAATTTAGTTAAAAACCTTTACCAATAGGGTATTAATGGTTTTTTTTTAAGACAACGCTGGGTGATGAAATTAAATTCATCACTAATACTCTCTGTAAAAGTTGCTATCTATTAGACATCATTCGATCTACTATCAAAAAGTTAAACAACTTCTGTGATCATATGTCCCTTTTAACCTTTGCTTACCTTTGCTAGATAACATTAGTGATAGATTTGCAAAACAAATCTCTTTGTACAACAATGTTATTTTTCCTCAAATATACGAGTTTTTTTTTCTACTAAACCCGTTTTGACGTCGATTCGAAAAGATGCCCTTTGCCCCACCATAATAATTCTATTATTTATTTATTTGAATTTGATTGCAGTTTGCACTAATTTAGAAGGGCGTCGCAAAAATTAGACATCCGGGTAAAATAACACGTGCCCACAAAAATTCACCAGGATAATTATTTACCGTTGGATGTTCTGAACAATACTTACGGGTCATCCATCGCTGAACATCGTATAAATAACCGTTCCTGTGCCTCGAATTTTAGTGTTTACATATATTCCATTCTATGTAAGTCACACTCTTCTTTTCATCTAAAGATTTCTTTGCGACCTTCTCTTTGTAAGCAAAGAGAAAATCTTCTCTGATTAAATGTAGTTTCTATTTGATTGATTTTTTTCTCTATTCCCCTAGTTTTTATTCTGATAGCATTGTTGTTTTTGTCTTAACTTAACCTCGATGTATCTCTATGTAGCGATGTTCAGCACCGGGTAGCTAGCCTTTTTAGTCTTTCATTTTTTTATTCATCATATTTAAAAATAAATATGGTATATACTGTACTACAAAATACATATATATATATAGTATTTACCTCCTTGCCAGAAAGTTAGACACAAGGTCAGGTGTGATCGTATGTATGTATGTATGTATGCATGTATGTATGTATGTATTATGTATGTATGTATGTACGTATGTATTTAGGCACGTATGTATGTATGTATGTATGTATGTATGTATGTATGTATGTATGTATGTATGTATGTATGTATGTATGTTTCTCCATTTTTTCTCAATTTTCTTATTTGCTTGGTTTTACTATCGGATGCCAGATATTCACCGCTATTTCAGAAACTCCAACCGAAAGATTTGTGTAAAGATGCTAACCGTCCCTTTAAGCGCAATTGTGTGTATCACTCTTGCACTTGGTTCACCGGGTATATTCGCCAGATAGGTTTTGAAATTATTTTTCATGAGCCCGGTGGAATCTTAGGAATATATTCATCATTCCAGTAAATATAGGTATTTACTGGAATGATGGATATATTCCTAAGATTCCAGTTTCTTTTCATGTTGTGCATAGGACCTTGGTATTTCGTTATATTCTCCCTCTCAGCTACGACTTCAACTAGGGTTGCTACTTTCTTCCTCTTGTCCCATATCACTATGGCAGCTTTAACAGCTCCGTTTTCTAAGTATATAGCTGTAGGAATTGCATAGTCATAGTTGATGGTGTAAAACTTATTTCAAACTGTTCTTTCTGGTATATGCTCCCAGGAATTACTGCTACATTGGATATTCAACATTTTACAGATGGTGCACACACCATGGTGTCGCATTGTATAGTAGCCATCCCCTAGCATACCAGGTGGCTCACACTCTATGTGACAGAACCTGCACTTGCTGTCATTGCTGAGACACCTCATCTTCTTAAAAGCATTGGTCATCAAGCTTTGATCTTGGGCAGCCATTATCAGCCTCTCCTGACCGTAGTGGAGCAATCCTCTTTTGAACCAGTCTACAGAGCCTTCCTCATTTATATATTTCTGGGATAGTTTATTCAGAAAATATTTAGCACGTTCTTGGTTGGGCCATTCTTCGAGTTTTCGGCAATGAAAGGTCTTGGTGTATTTCTGGCGGCTCTTCCGAGCTATTTCTGTGGCGGGCTTGTTTTGTCTTTCTGTCTCACTTGTAAAACAGTGTTGTTTGACCATTTCTGTGATGAAGGTTGTTCTACTGGCTCTTGTTTATTGGTGTTGATGTCCTATCATAAGGTTTGAATACTGGGAGCTCATCAGATATTAGCCGGTGCTCACAATTGTGGCTCGATGTTGATGGTCAATTTCTGAGAAACTCGTACCTTCTGCTCTTCTAGGCAGACACTGCCTTGGTAGACACTGGTTTCTGTACATTACTCTATACAGTGTAAAAACCTTTCTCGTTTTAGTGTCTAGTCTGTCAATGTCCGTTTGTGGGTATTCAATGATGTCAAAGCTGTATGAAAGGAAAAAAAGACACTGGATGATTCCCTGAATATTATTTTGTTTTTTTCTTTCTTCTTTTTTCTTTCTTTTTTTTTTTCTTCTTTTTTCTTTTTTCTTTTTCTTTTGCCCCCTGGTTTCTCCTTCTTTTCTATATTACTATGTACATTTGAAATTACAGGTTTATTTATGCATACATATATGTATTTAAATATATATATATATATATATATATATATATATATATATATATATATATATATATATATATATATATAATTATATGCTGACATTTTGCACACTTATTTCTGACAATTTACATATTTGCATATATTTCCCTCACTTCAAACCCTAGCACTATATATATTCCCCAATTATATGACCTTCCCGTCTTTCATCATTTTTAGCACACTTTTCATCCGCTCTTGATAAAGCCCACATCACATCGGGCGAAACGTTGAGCTTATGAGTTTTCCACTGTTCCATTTTTAATTTGATCCCGTCGGATTGTTTTATCCTTTTATCTACCCATATATATATATATATATATATATATATATATATATATATATATATATATATATATATATATATAAGATCATGACATGAATATTTGGTGGTTAAAATCAATTTAGTATTACGTAGTAATAGGGGGAAAAGACGTTTTAACACGCCTTTCGTCTTCAGCGATATAAAAAAGGGTCGATGAGCAATGCAATAGCACTTCCAGTCCCTGTAAGACTCCATTTTATTTTAATCCCGATTATTCTAGCATATTTACACATTTCAAATGTGTTTTTTTTAGATACCATGCGTAATACTAAACATGAATCAATTGTTATTGCCTATACACATTTTTTCTATCGCATTCTGTTTAGACCGTCGATCTCAACATTTACCACATAACTTAGGGGTTTTAATGTGTTTGCTGGTGGTGTTGTTTTGCTAAAACAAAAAATATAAGTTGATTATGCGTAATGGCTAAAACTCCAAATAAAAGGATTTTTTTCAAATTATTGTTGATATAATTATCTGAAAAGAAAACTGAAAAAAAATTTATAGAAGGCCAGCATGGTTATTTGATGAGGGGTGGAATGCTGATTACAGGAAACAGGATTTATTAAGAAGTGAAAGAAAACTTCAAATTAAAACAAAAAATTACAATTTAAACAGAAAATTCAATTTTATTGGTTTGTATTTTAAGTAAAGGACATTTTTATTTCAGAGTATGTATATTTATAATTTTTCAGAAAGAAATGACTGGCTGCAAAAACTTCATTAAAAAAAAAAGGTGGCTTTCAAATCGACAATTTCCGGGACTGACTCGGGATTCTCTATTTGCTTTTTTATCTCGTAAATAAAAACATGTGCTTCGCTTAGACAACGAATATATATAAAAATGATCTCCGTGGAAAAATAATGAAACGAATGTGTTTAAAACCTTATTACTTTTATTTTATTTATTTATTGGGAGGGGTGGGAAATGTTGCTAACAGTATTTATTAAGAAGTTAAAAAAAAACTTCAAATTAAAAAAATTCAATTTTATTGGTTTGTATTTCAAGTAAAGGACGTTTTTATTGCAGAGCATGTATATTTGTAATTTTTCAGAAAAATAATGCTGAGCTGAAAAAGCTTCCTAAAAAAAAAGAAAAGAAAAAGTGGCTGTCAAATCGAACAATAATACCAACACTTTTAATATTTTTTAGTTATACATCGAAAAGTAAGGTATTTAATTATTTAGATAATCTTAAAGTAGCTATTTATTTAATTTTCACGCAAAAAAATACCACAACTAAACTCAATTGCTTAAAATTAAAATAAAAAAGAGACGTACAGTTAAAAAAATATTAGATTTAAAAAATAAAATATGGGTAAATTTGCAGATTACCCCCCCCCCCCAATAAATATATTCTGCTTTTTTAGGAGATTACGAACACCGTGGAAAATGGAAAGAAGAAAAACATATTTTAGAATTTAGAGTGATGGATCAGTTTCATATATATTTAACGTAAATTGTGCGTTATTTTTTTTCGGGGGGGGGGTCCCCTCTTTTAGGCGATTACGTGCCAGACGGACGTAGGGTTAGTGTAACAAATATATTAGTTAACTATACCGTCTCCCCAATTAATTGATGCCCGGAGAATGTGTAGGTTTTGCTAGTATTAAATAAGGATGATTTACATAATATATATATATATATATATATATATATATATATATATATATATATATATATATATATATATATATATATATATATATATTTGTCGCTCCTCGTAAAAAAGTAGAGCACTGTAACGGTAGTACTAACACAGTATGACGCCACTTGCTTCATAACGCATCATTCCTTCCCTAATAGAAGTAGAATGCCTGGACGTAAAGCCGCTTTAAAAGTGTTAAAATTATCATTGTTTATCAGCTATTTAAAATTGGCCGAGCGGTTAGCGACGTTGGATTTGAGTTGAAAAATACTTGGAATCCAGGGTTTCGAATCGCATGTAGTGAATAGTCATATCTTTATGCTGAAGAGTCCCGTTAAAAAAGGGCGAAACGTATACGTACACAGATAATAAACAACACCAAATATATATATATATATATATATATATATATATATATATATATATATATATATATATATATATATATATATATATATGATAATAATAATAATATAATAGCCAGCTAGTTATAATATATATCCTAAATTAATGGTATGCTAAAACATTAAATATTGTTTCCGCACTTTATATTATTGTAGGGAAAAAATTCCCCTTCCTAAAAAAAAGAAATAAAATAGCTCACTATTATTGCTCCCTTCTAAAAAAAAGAAATAAAATAGCTCACTATTATTACCGCATCCTAAAAAAAGGAAATAAAATAGCTCACTATTATTGCCCCTCCTAAAAAAGCAATAAAATAGCTCACTATTATTGCCCTCTCCTAATAAAAGCAATAAAATAGCTCACTATTATTTCCCCCTCCTTATAAAAGCAATAAAATAGCTCACTATTATTACCCCCCTCCTAAAAAAAGCAATAAAATAGCTCACTATTATTTCCCCCTCCTTATAAAAGCAATAAAATAGCTCACTATTATTTCCCCCCTCCTAAAAAAAGCAATAAAATAGCTCACTATTATTGCACCTCCTAAAAAAGCAATAAAATAGCTCACTATTATTGCCCCTCCTAATAAAAAGCAATAAAATAGCTCAATATTATTGCCCCCTTCCTAATAAAAGCAATAAAATAGCTCACTATTATTGCCCCCTTTTAAAAAAAGCAATAAAATAGCTCACTATTATTGCCCCTCTTAAAAAAATAAATAAAATAGCTCACTATTATTGCCCCCTCCTAATAAAAGCAATAAAATAGCTCACTATTATTTCCCATTCCTAAAAAAAGCAATAAAATAGCTCACTATTATTGCCCCTCCTAAAAAAAATAAATAAAATAGCTCACTATTATTGCCCCCTCCTAATAAAAGCAATAAAATAGCTCACTATTATTGCCCCGTCCTAAAAAAAGAAATAAAATAGCTCACTATTATTGCCCCTCCTAAAAAAAGCAATAAAATAGCTAACTATTATTGCCCCGTCCTAATAAAAGTAATAAAATAGCTCACTATTATTTCCCCCTCCTAAAAAAAGCAATAAAATAGCTCACTATTATTGCCCCTCCTAAAAAAAGCAATAAAATTGCTCACTATTATTGCCCCTCCTAAAAAAAATAAAATAGCTCACTATTATTGCCCCCTCCTAAAAAAAGCAATAAAATAGCTCACTATTATTGCACCTCCTAAAAAAGCAATAAAATAGCTCACTATTATTGCCCCTCCTAATAAAAAGCAATAAAATAGCTCACTATTATTGCCCCTCCTAAAAAAAGCAATAAAATAGCTCACTATTATTCCCCCCTCCTAAATAAAGCAATAAAATAGCTCACTATTATTGTCCCTCCTAAAAAAAGCAATAAAATAGCTCACTATTATTGCCCCTCCTAAAAAAAGCAATAAAATAGCTCACTATTATTCCCCCCTCCTAAATAAAGCAATAAAATAGCTCACTATTACTGTCCCTCCTAAAAAAAGCAATAAAATAGCTCACTATTATTGCCCCTCCTAAAAAAAGCAATAAAATAGCTCACTATTATTTCCCCCTCCTAAAAAAAGCAATAAAATAGCTCACTATTATTGCCTTTCCTAAAAAAAGCAATAAAATAGCTCACTATTATTGCCCCTCCTAAAAAAAAATAAAATAGCTCACTATTATTGCCCCCTCCTAAAAAAAAGCAATAAAATAGCTCACTATTATTGCACCTCCTAAAAAAGCAATAAAATAGCTCACTATTATTGCCCCTCCTAATAAAAAGCAATAAAATAGCTCACTATTATTGCCCCTCCTAAAAAAAGCAATAAAATAGCTTACTATTATTCCCCCCTCCTAAATAAAGCAATAAAATAGCTCACTATTATTGTCCCTCCTAAAAAAAGCAATAAAATAGCTCACTATTATTCCCCCCTCCTAAATAAAGCATATTCGCCAGATAGGTTTTGAAATTATTTTTCATGAGCCCGGTGGAATCTTAGGAATATATTCATCATTCCAGTAAATATAGGTATTTACTGGAATGATGGATATATTCCTAAGATTCCAGTTTCTTTTCATGTTGTGCATAGGACCTTGGTATTTCGTTATATTCTCCCTCTCAGCTACGACTTCAACTAGGGTTGCTACTTTCTCCCTCTTGTCCCATATCACTATGGCAGCTTTAACAGCTCCGTTTTCTAAGTATATAGCTGTAGGAATTGCATAGTCATAGTTGATGGTGTAAAACTTATTTCAAACTGTTCTTTCTGGTATATGCTCCCAGGAATTACTGCTACATTGGATATTCAACATTTTACAGATAGTGCACACACCATGGTGTCGCATTGTATAGTAGCCATCCCCTAGCATACCAGGTGGCTCACACTCTCTACTTCTATGTGACAGAACCTGCAATTGCTGTCATTGCTGAGACACCTCATCTTCTTAAAAGCATTGGTCATCAAGCTTTGATCTTGGGCAGCCATTATCAGCCTCTCCTGACCATAGTGGAGCAATCCTCTTTTGAGCCAGTCTACAGAGCCTTACTCATTTATATATTTCTGGGATAGTTCATTCAGAAAATATTTAGCACGTTCTTGGTTGGGCCATTCTTCGAGTTTTCGGCAATGAAAGGTCTTGGTGTATTTCTTGCGGCTCTTCCGAGCTATTTCTGTGGCGGTCTTGTTTTGTCTTTCTGTCTCACTTGTAAGACAGTGTTGTTTGACCATCTCTGTGATGAAGGTTGTTCTACTGGCTCTTGTTTATTGGTGTTGATGTCCTATCATAAGGTTTGAATACTGGGAGCTCATCAGATAATAGCCGGTGCTCACAATTGATGTTGATGGTCAATTTCTGAGAAACTCGTACCTTCTGCTCTTCTAGGCAGATACTGCCTTGGTAGACACTGGTTTCTGTACATTACTCTGTACAGTGTCAAAACCTTTCTCGTTTTAGTGTCTAGTCTGTCAATGTCCTTTTGTGGGTATTCAATGATGTCAAAGCTGTATGAAAGGAAAAAAAAGACACTGAATGATTCCCTGAATATTATTTTGTTTTTTTCTTTCTTCTTTTTTCTTTTTTTTTTTCTTTTTTCTTTTTTCTTTTTTCTTTTTTCTTTTTCTTTTGCCCCCTGGTTTCTCCTTCTTTTTTATATTACTATGTACATTTGAAATTACAGGTTTATTTATGCATACATATATGTATTTAATATATATATATATATATATATATATATATATATATATATATATATATATATATATATATGCTGACATTTTGCACACTTATTTCTGACAATTTACATATTTGCATATATTTCCCTCACTTCAAACCCTAGCACTATATATATTCCCCAATTATATGACCTTCCCGTCTTTCATCATTTTTAGCACACTTTTCCTCCGCTCTTGATAAAGCCCACATCACATTGGGCGAAACGTTGAGCTTATGAGTTTTCTATTGTTCCATTTTTAATTTGATCCCGTCGGATTGTTTTATCCTTTTATCTACCATATATATACATATATATATATACATATATATATATATATATATATATATATATATATATATATATATATATATATATATATATATATGTATATATATATATATATATATATATATATAAGATCATGACATGAATATTTGGTGGTTAAAATCAATTTAGTATTACGTAGTAATAGAGGGAAAAGACGTTTTAACACGCCTTTTGTCTTCAGCGATATAAAAAAGGGTCGATGAGCAATGCAATAGCACTTCCAGTCCCTGTAAGACTCCATTTTATTTTAATCCCGAATATTCTAGCATATTTACACATTTCAAATGTGTTTTTCTTCAGATTACATGCGTAATACTAAACATGAATCAATTGTTATTGCCTATACACATTTTTTCTATCGCATTCTGTTTAGACCGTCGATCTCAACATTTACCACATAACTTAGGGGTTTTAATGTGTTTGCTGGTGGTGTTGTTTTGCTAAAACAAAAAATATAAGTTGATTATGCGTAATGGCTAAAACCCCAAATAAAAGGATTTTTTTCAAATTATTGTTGATATAATTATCTGAAAAGAAAACTGAAAAATAGTTATAGAAGGCCAGCATGGTTATTCGATGGGGGGGGGGTGGAATGCTGATTACAGGAAACAGGATTTATTAAGAAGTGAAAGAAAACTTCAAATTAAAACAAAAAATTACAATTTAAACAGAAAATTCAATTTTATTGGTTTGTATTTTAAGTAAAGGACATTTTTATTTCAGAGTATGTATATTTATAAGTTTTCAGAAAGAAATGACTGGCTGCAAAAACTTCATTAAAAAAAAAAAGGTGGCTTTCAAATCGACAATTTCCGGGACTGACTCGGGATTCTCTATTTGCTTTTTTATCTCGTAAATAAAAACATGTGCTTCGCTTAGACAACGAATATATATAAAAATGATCTCCGTGGAAAAATAATGAAAGAATGTGTTTAAAACCTTATTACTTTTATTTTATTTATTTATTGGGAGGGGTGGGAAATGTTGCTAACAGTATTTATTAAGAAGTTAAAAAAAAACTTCAAATTAAAAAAATTCAATTTTATTGGTTTGTATTTCAAGTAAAGGACGTTTTTATTGCAGAGCATGTATATTTGTAATTTTTCAGAAAAATAATGCTGAGCTGAAAAAGCTTCCTAAAAAAAAAGAAAAGAAAAAGTGGCTGTCAAATCGAACAATAATACCAACACTTTTAATATTTTTTAGTTATACATCGAAAAGTAAGGTATTTAATTATTTAGATAATCTTAAAGTAGCTATTTATTTAATTTTCACGCGAAAAAATACCACAACTAAACTCAATTGCTTAAAATTAAAATAAAAAAGAGACGTACAGTTAAAAAAATATTAGATTTAAAAAATAAAATATGGGTAAATTTGCAGATTACCCCCCCCCCTCCCAATAAATATATTCTGCTTTTTTAGGAGATTACGAACACCGTGGAAAATGTAAAGAAGTAAAACATTTTTAGAATTTAGAGTGATGGATCAGTTTCATATATATTTAACGTAAATTGTGCGTTATTTTTTTTTCGGGGGTGGGGGGTCCACTCTTTTAGGCGATTACGTGCCAGTCGGACGTAGGGTTAGTGTAACAAATATACCGTCTCCCCAATTAATTGCTGCCAGGAGAATGTGTAGGTTTTGCTAGTATTAAATAAGGATGATTTACATAATATATATATATATATATATATATATAAATATTTATATTTGTCGCTCCTCGTAAAAAGGTAGAGCACTGTAACGGTAGTACTAACACAGTATGACGTCACTTGCTTTGTAACGCATCATTCATTCCCTAATAGAAGTAGAATGCCTGGACGTAAAGCCGCTTTAAAAGTGTTAAAATTATCATTGTTTATCGGCTATTTAAAATTGGCCGAGCGGTTAGCGACGTTGGATTTGAGTTGAAAAATACTTGTAATCCAGGGTTTCGAATCGCATGACCGGTAGTGAATAGTTATATCTCTATGCTGATGAGTCCAGATTAAAAAGTAGGAAACGTATACATACATAGATAATAAACAATAACAAATATATATATATATATATATATATATATATATATATATATATATATATATATATACAATAATATAAAGTGCGGAAACAATATTTAATGTTTTAACATACAATTAATTTAGGATAGATATTATAACTAGCTGGCTTCGCCTGCTAGCTCTTGCTTCACATTTATTATTATATATATATATATATATATATATATATATATATATATATATATATATATATATATATATATATATATATATATGTGTGTGTGTGTGTGTGTATCTGTGTGTACAGGGTACTCTCATAAATAAATTGAAGAATCATTATGAATTTTGGAATTTATATTCTAGGTAACACGGTGAGTAACATGGGTACATTACTATTTCTAAAAGTTAACATTTAGAGGGGGCATATATATAAAAAAAAGAAATAAAATAGCTCACTATTATTGCCCCCTCCTAAAAAAATAAATAAAATAGCTCACTATTATTCCCCCTTCTAAAAAAAATAAATAAAATAGCTCACTATTATTCCCCCTCCTAAAAAATGAAATAAAATAGCTCACTATTATTCCCCCCTCCTAAAAAAAAGAAATAAAATAGCTCACTATTATTCCCTCCTCCTAAAAAAAGAAATAAAATAGCTCACTATTATATCCCCTCCTAAAAAAAGAAATAAAATAGCTCACTATTATTCCCCCCTCCTAAAAAAATAAATAAAATAGCTCACTATTATTCCTCCTCCTAAAAAAAATAAATAAAATAGCTCACTATTATTGCCCCCTCTTAAAAA
>OY744550.1:8292996-8310496 GCA_963556195.1 Sepiola atlantica | reverse complement strand
TTGAACTCGTGAATCTTTATTTCGAACTCGTGAATCTTTATTTCGAACTTGTGAATCTTTATTTCGAACTCGTGAATCTTTATTTCGAACTTGTGAATCTTTATTTCGAACTTGTGAATCTTTATTTCGAACTTGTGAATCTTTATTTCGAACTCGGAAATCTTTATGTTGAACTCGTGAATCTTTATTTCGAACTCAGAAATCTTTATGTTGAACTCGTGAATCTTTATTTTTAAGTCGTGAATCTTTATGTCGAACTCGTGAATCTTTATTTCGAACTTGTGAATCTTTATGTTGAACTTGTGAATCTTTATTTCGAACTCGGGAATCTTTAGTTTTAAGTCGTGAATCTTTACGTTGAACTGTTGAACTTTTATTTCGAACTGGTAAATCTTTATTTCGAACTCGTGAATCTTTATTTCGAACTTGGGAATCTTTATTTCGAACTTGTGAATCTTTATTTCGAACTTGTGAATCTTTATTTCGAACTCGTGAATCTTTATTTCGAACTCGTGAATCTTTATTTCGAACTCGTGAATCTTTATTTCGAACTCGTGAATCTTTATTTCGAACTCGTGAATCTTTATTTCGAACTCGGGAATCTTTATTTCGAACTCGGGAATCTTTATGTTGAACTCGTGAATCTTTATTTCGAACTCGTGAATCTTTATTTCGAACTCGTGAATATTTATTTCGTACTCGTGAATCTTTATTTCGAACTCGTGAATCTTTATTTCGAACTCGGGAATCTTTATGTTGTATTTGGAGAAATGGTATCACATCTTGATATAGTGGAGTAACTAGTACATACATTCCAATATGGCTAGGAACAAAGTGTAGTATCTGTTATGATGCTACACTTAGTCTTTTCTGTCACCAGTCAGTAAAAGGTTAGTCTTTCTAGACTGAAGCAATTTTTTATTTTTGTTCCAATCTAGAATGTCTCATTTTGTGAGGAACTGGGTTTTCCCCACATTAACAACCGACCGTCTGTAACTTTGCCCTCGTATGGAGACAAGTAAATATGAACTCAGTCACAGGCTTATTAAGAAGAGTCAAAGAAACATTTTGGAATCAGTCTTGAGAGTCTAGTCTCACATTTTTTTTTAAATAACCTTCGTGGGAGAAAACTGTATTAATGACATGTTTTGTTTTTTCGTTGTTTTTTTGTGTTTAGATTTTTGTTATTTAATTTTTTTCAATAAAATCGTAAATTCATATGAACCAGCATTTTGACCGGTTCGATTCTGTTGCTTGCATTGGTTTTCACGGATCTTTCTAGGAGGGACCACGTGAAGGTTGCCAACACCCATGAATAAAAGTGGTGTTATCGAACAGACATGATTCTAGCTTAGTACACCTAGGTCGTCGGTCCATGTCATTATCCACTTCACTAGGGCCACCTCCCATTTGTTCAATGAAATCTGGAAAAAAATAAATCCGTCCTCAATCATGAGGAGGGACCATGAAATGATCCTACGATATTCCACACATGAATTTGTTGTTTATAGTGGATGATGGATCATGGAAAAGCATGACCCACTATCTCGCCACAAAATAAGCGATGACTGTTCCAGGTTTACAATGTGTGACACGTAACAGTCTTTCTTGTCGTTCGCTCGTTTCGTAGATATTTTCTGTTTATGTTCCAGTCGTAAATTTCCTTCAAGTCTGCTGACTTTAAGTTTTTTATCAGTTATGATCGGCATCTCCAAGAATATTCTTGAATCTGAATCGTTTTTGTTTTTTAGTTAACGCTTCAAATAAAACACATCTGTTTGATTGACTGTCTGTACGTACACCCATGACTTTCTGAGCTGAACAGCTACAGAGTCGAAATTTGATTTGCCATTACAACCCCCGATAAGGCACACCAAATGGTGTAGGTGGAGACGTCGCCATTGACCAGGATACAGGTTGAGAAGAGCATGCAGTGTACTCTCTCCAGTTCTATCCAAATCACTAGGACCATCTTCAGAGGGTTCAAACTTCATACAGAAATAATTCTGTCTAGTTCTTGCTGTTTGTGACTTTGGCTCCTTCATTTTGTGTGAGCTTTCCAAACGTTCTCCAAGGTTCAACTCTTGACAAGATCAACTTCATACAGCACTATGGTCTTGTGCAAGCTGCTGCTATTATTATTATTTGTACCCACTAGGAGTTCTCACACAGGTCACTGATGAGTGATTGCTCACCGACAACAATCGATGGTATTCCCTGGAGTTTGAGTAACAACAACTCTCCCCAGATTTCTAGTATTCTCCACCTCTTTTTGAAAGCCACCGCAAATAAATTTGCAGTATCGCAACAGCTGTTTACCATTGATTTCTCGCTAGTAAGGACCATTGGTCTTCTCTGGGATTTGTGTGGCAATAAGCCTCCCCAAGGTCCCAACACTCTCTGAACTTCCAGGGGAGGTCTGGTTTATGCTGTCCCTCCTCAGTCTTCTCATCCTCCTTGACCCTATGCAAATATTTATTATTATTATTATTATTATTATTATTTACTCACTAGGAGTTATCACACTGGTCATCGTCAGTGGTCACCCACTGCCGACAACCTGTGGTATTCCCTGGAGTCTGAGTGACAACAAGTCTCCTCAGACTTCCAGTATGCTCCACCTCTTTTCGTTCATCACTGCTGATGACCTTGCGGTAATCGCAACAGCCACCTACCAACGATTTCCCGCTGATAAGGGCCATTGGTCCCCTCTGGGGCCCGAGTGGCAACAAGCCTTCCCTAGGTCCCAGAGCTGTCCGCGCTCTTCCAGTGGAGGTCTGGTTTGCGCTTTCCCTCCTCGACCCTCTGTTCATAATTTTCGTGGCGTCAGCCTATGCTTGCGCCTCTCTCGTGCGGTTGTATTATTATTATTATTATTATTATTATTATTATTATTATTATTATTATTATTATTATTATTATTATTATTATTATTATTTATCACTTTTAGGGGGAAGGGGTATCATGATGATGATGATCATCATCAGCAGCAGCAGCAGCATTGTTTTTATCATAAGTAAGAAAGAACATTGTCTTTAGTTTATTTTTTTATATTTAATTGTTTTTTTCTGTTTTTAATTAGGATTTTTTAAATCATTTTCATGGTGGCAAATCTCCAACTACAAAAATAAAACAGATTAAAATTCTGGGCAACGGAATAAATGTTTTCGGGGGAATTTTTTTATAATTGAGTAAGAAAAAAGTGTACGGTGAAGGAGGAAGAATCGAAGGAGATTCCAACTTGGCTTATAAACCAGAATCTCTTCAAATCACAGATTTTTTTCTTTTCTTTTTTTTTCTTTCCTTTTGTTTTTTTTTTCTTTTTTCTTTTGTCATACTACAACATAACTGGCTGATTTTCTACAATTCAATACAGAATGTATGGGAAATCCACAAGATGGCGTTGATTCATATCCGTAAGCGTCACGTGATTACTTTGTTAAACAATTGTTTGTTTTGGTTTTTTTTTAATTTCTGTCAATTTTTGTTTCAAAGTGTGTGTGTGGGGGGTGGCAAGTTATGTTGAAAAGAAATCAATAAAGTGCTCGATCGCAGTAGAGTGAGAGTTAAATACAAATAATTTATTTAAAAACTATACGTTACATATTTCAGAGTCGTACCGCGGTTTCATCCAGATGGGCTGACTTTTTAAATGTAAAATAAAGATCTATAGACCAAAGAGATTCGTCAGCGACGCGTCAACAATGCACCGTTTAAAACGATCAATTCAAACGCCATCCCCCTTTGTTTTCGTTTTTTCGAGACACCGAAAATCTCCTACGGTCTACAGACGATCTTCAAAATACAACCCTTTTAAAATAAAAATACAAAATTACAAATATATAAATAATTAAATAAAACACCGCATAAAATAAAACTTTTTTAAAACACAAAACTATATATAAATAAATAATAAATAAAATAAAACTTAATCAATCCCAACCAATATATAACTCTGACCCCGGTACCTTCTTCAAAAAGGATACTTCAGTAATGCACCGGGTTTTTTTAACGGTGAAACCAAACGCCTTTTCTCCTTGTTTTTTTTTTTTTATCTCATTTCAGTACGCTGAGCTATAGACTTTTTTTTAATTAAAAAAGTCAGCCTATCTGTATAAAACAGCGTTACAACTATAAAATATATACGAATAGGCTATTTTGCCGGGACCGGCAGAATAACGACCCCCTCGTTATTTTGCCGGTCTCGGCAGAATAACGATGGGGCTGTTATTTTGCCGGTTCATGTTGATTTAACCTAACTGTTACAGTTACAGTGAAGATTTCACGAGTCAACTTAACTGCCGGTTTATTTTTATTTCAACATTTTTCCAATAAAAAAAGAAATAATTAAAACTTCTGACTATTTTTTTTTTTTTAATTTATTTCTATTTTGGGCATGAGGGGTGGGGGAGGTCAACGTGTTGCCACTGTACAAATGTGTGTCAAGGTTAGCCGTCTGGTTGCAAGTTGTTTCCCGGTCTTTTTTTTTTCAGTGCCGACCTGGGAGCAGAAGAGAACAGTTCAGTTCCAACGGACACCGTCTGTTATCAAAATGGACGTAAAATATTTGGATGTTTTCTACTCGTTCTTAGAGTAAGAACGTTTTATTTAGAAATTCAGTGTATCTGAGAGACCATATTTTTAAAGAAATATATTTTCCCTTGAAGGGATCAACCTTATGACAAAAGGTTATTTTTGCTGTGTAAAGACGCTTGTCTTTAAATTTAAAGAAAATTCCCAAATACTGCACTTTGGAGGAAGGACGTTTCAGGAGAATTTCATTTGAGAAGTAATTTCGAGAACTTGGAGATCCTTGGAATGAAAAGTGTCGAAAGAAAATAAAGAGGGACATTTGAAACGGACATTTCAATAGAAAAGAAAAAAACTAGTCCAAACTATACCGGAGACGATACATCAACCAACTGCTATGGTCCTGTATATTTTGAGTTTTATTTTATTGTTTTATGCCCCTTTGAGACCCCTTTGTTAAATTTATAAGAAGATTTCTTTAGTCTTTATTATATGTTTTATATGAAAAAAAAGGGAATTAATTTGTTTCCAGTTCGTTGTGCCAACGAACTTTACCCCTAAGTGATCTTTCAGGTCATAAGTTTTTTTCATTTTGGTTACCAAGGTTAACGTAGTTAACCTAGCTTTGGGAATTAAAAGCAGCCAGCCCCAGTTTAATGTTAATAAAACTCTATTTTAACACTACCGAAACCCTTATTTTATCTTTTGCCCTTGCCATGTTTTCTTTTAAGCTGTGTTTTTAACCCCTTTTGTTACCACCAAATTCGGATTTTGCTAACGACCCCAAAATTACGAAATTTTAGATTAAATAAATAATTCATACGGCGATTTTCACCACGACTTACGATAAAAATAAGTTTTACTTCACCATAGACTAAGTAATTACGATGAATTTCTATGTCCATTTAAATGAATTTACGTATTGTTTTTATTGTACAAAAAAAATACAAATTATGTTTTTAAGTACAAATAATTCGCTTTGACCCCGTTTATGTCTACTTTTTTATTTAATATAACTCTCTACCGGATTACCTCACAATGTTTGTTTGTAAAACAATTCAACTTTGCATTAAAATTCGTCGTTACATGTAGCAGTTGAAATTATTGACAATTACTACTGTTGTTTTTTTTATCGCAAGAAAAACATTCAATTTAATGGTTAATTTAGTGAAATGATGAGAAATAGTCCAAACATTTATCTTAAAAGATAGTGAAAAATCAGTTTTAAAATTGCTGTTTAGACTGTTTATAAAACTGAAATTATATAAACGTACACATACTGTTGAAAAAAAAGTATATCTGATTTAATTTCTTTAGCGACTTAACTTTAATTATTTTAATAATTAGATTTCTTCACAAGAGTTAATTATTTTTATATCAACGAATGAAAACTATTTTTTTTTAATAACTAAAACATTTTTTATCCGACGCAAATTACTTCTAAATCCGACTAAAGAATCTAATTGTCTGTAATATTTTCGTTCATTTAATTAATTTTTACTTTAAATGTTTTTTGTATTAAAAGCAGATATTTCTTCTATATTCAAAAGATTAAAATAACCGACAGAATAACAACTGATGATGGCGATGGAAATAAATTGTTATTTATAAAATCGGGGGACCTATGTTTTGAGGCATGTCCGTCCGTCCGTCCGGATTTTTCTCCGCAACCATCCATTGAATTTCTCTGAAATTTTGCATGAAGTTGTAACTTTGGTCAGGTTAGAAAGTGACATTCTCCGATTTTTAAAAAAAATCTGGTTAGCCCCCCCCCCAGGGGGTCAAAAGGCCCCGAAATGGCAAAAAATGACATTTTTTGCCCCATAACTTTTCATCCATCCATTCAATTTCTCTTAAACTTTGCCAAAATGTGGAGGCAATTGTTACTAATAGAAAATACGTATCGCTAACCTTAGAAAAAATCTGGTTCGCGCCCCCAGGGGTCAAAAGCCCCTAAAATGGCAAAAACTGACCCTTTTCTCCCATAACGTTTGATCCATCCATTCAATTTTTCTGAAACTTGGCCAAAATGTAGAGGCAATTGTTCTGGATATAAAATGAGCATCCTTGACCTCATAAAAATTCTGGTTCGCGCCCGCAGGGGGTCAAATGGGGGGGAGTCAAAAATGCCCCAAATTTATTGCATTTAAATATTTGTCCTTATTTATTTCATTGCCCTTTCTTTCACAAGGCTATAACAGTTAGGTTAAAAAAAACATTAGCCGGAAAAATAACGAGGGGGTTCGTTATTCTGCCGTTTAACTTTTGATTGTGTTTGAAAGATAAAAGCATTAAGTTAATATCTAAAAGGAAACAAATGTATATTTACGTGTGAAAAAAAATTAGAATGGAAAATCTTATCAAAACAGCGAAAAATCCGTTAAAACTGAAGATTCAATAAAACATGTTTAAAAATCGCTGGAAAAGTAAATATCATTTTTCTGGAACTGTTTCAAAGATAATTATTTAATTAAAGTCTTCAGAGAGTGAATTACAAACGAATGTACCTCTTTTTTTATTACTAAAAATTGCTTAATTATCAACAACAAAAAAAGTGAAAGTTAGCTAAAACATGCCCGGAGTCAGTTTTGTAAATGTAAACAAAGACTACGGCTACAAAATTTCAAAGTATGGAAGCCTCAAACTGCCGTAATAGTTATTTTTATTTTATTTTTACGTTACGAACTGCGTCAATTTTATTAATTAATTTTACATGATGATTGATTAAAATCTTGAATAATTACATTACTCGATTTATTCTTTAAAAATTAATGTAATTTTAAATTAAAATTCTTAAAGAATAAATATAACTAATTTATTGTTACGACACATGTAAGAATTGTTTACATGTGTCGTAACAATAAATTACATTAATTCTTTTAAAATAAAGCTAAGGGTATTTTTTATTTTAAGTGTGAAAAAGTAAATTAAAGTCAATGACTACACTGACAATATTCATTTACAAAGAAAGGTAAAACACACTGGCGTAGCTAGGGGGGGGCGAGGGGGGCGGGCCGCCCCGGGCGGCACACCTGAGGGGGCGGCATTTTGAGAGGGTAAAAATAGAAAGTAGAGAAAAAAATTAAAAAAAACAAAAGTTAACAAAAAATATGAAATTTTATACTATAATTTTATATAATAATAAATTTAAATGAGAACATTTGAAAACCTGAAAATGTTATGAAATGATAAAATCATTTTTATTTACTTTTTTGTCGTTGTTGTTAAAGTCCGAATTTTCGCCAAATAACATGGATGTATCAAGGAGAGAATAGTCCGATGTAGTTTTCTTTTCTTTGTCTTCATAATGTTATTATTAAGAGGGCGAGCCCTCCGAAGAGAAAAAACGTCTTGTATCGGTGCTTTTTTAAATCCGTGTGTGTAATCGCTCGGTTTTCAGAAATTTGTTGTTGTTAATAACGTTTCAACTCTTTTAAAAATAGTTTTAATATATTTTAAACAAATGTATTTATGAATGGCAAATAAGGCTATAAATTTATTTTTTGTGAGAGAACTGTCGCAAGGCATCAAGTCGGTTGAAAATTTACAAACAGATTTTTCGCGCCTTTTTTTCGGCAAAGTTATCAATGACTCTATCAAAATTCACTTCCTCGACAAGTTCCCTCTCTATTGAGAGGATTGCCAAGTCTGTAAGTCTTGTCTGGCTCATTGCTGATCTAAGGTAGTTTTTTATGAGCTTCAGTTTTGAGAAAGAGCGCTCACAGCTAGCAACGCTAATAGCTCTGGTGAGGAAAATTCTCAGCAAGATCACAATATTAGGGACGGAATCCCCAAGTTGGTATCTTTGTATAAAGTTTAAAAGTTCAAGAGGTCCATCGATTTTGTCTTTTTCTGAAGCTTTTACAACATACTGTAACCTCTTCTTTTCAGCAAAGAATTTCTCTTTTCCTATATCTTCGTCAAATCCACCAAGCTGACAATCATAATTATCATCAAGCAGATTTGACGGTATAAGAAAAGCGTATTTATTTGCAAGATTGTGAACTTGTTGAAATCTGCAAGATATTTCTTCAGTCAATCTGTCTATGACAGACAGCATTTCCCGTCTCAACTCAGTATCAAAACTCAGCGCTGCATCAGTCAATCCTTCACCATCCATTCGTTTCTTTTTGCGAATACGACGCTCCATGCTTATCCCCATTTCAGAGCAGAGTGTTTTTGACTCGTCTATTGCAGTGTCCACTATCTTTTCTCTATTCTGAAGAAGGAAATCTTTCTAACGCCGTCAGCCTGACAGAACTTTGTTGCAGATCCAGCCCTTTTTTTTGAAGATATTTCTGGGCATCATTGATTTCTGGGAGAATAGTTTTCCAAAGGTTCAGAAATAAAAGAAACGGATAGTACCGAGTTGAGAATTAAAGATGCATCTGATCTTGTGGTTGCATTTTCTCCTTCTTCTGTGAGCTGTTCCAGGGCAATGACGACTTCCACTATTGTTTTTATCACAACATCTACAGCATCTGCTCGACTACTCCATCTAGTATCCACAGTCCGTTTGATACTTAGACCGGTCAACTGAATCAAGATGTCCCAGCGATGTGTAGATGCAGAAAAGAACGAGAATAACCGGTCCAGTGTGCCAAAAAATGTAACAGAGTGAACCGCTACTGAAGCTGCATGTACACAAGCCAGATTTAGTGAATGGTTGGTGCATGGCACAAATAGAGCTTTTGGGTTGATTTTTGTTCCTATCCAGAGTGCCCCTTTTTGTGGAGCTGGGTTTTTCCCCACATTAAACACCGGCCTTGTGTCTAACTCTGCCCTCGTGGAGAGGCAAGTAAATGGGAACAATCGGCAGTCGTTGCCAAACCGACCTCAGCTCTAATTGTACACAAGATCTAATTTTAAACAAGACCATTGCTATATTCGCTTACGGCCGTTTGCCATTTTCGGCTCTCATTATGCTCAACATTATGGGAGCATTATAATAAATACGTATTTATTTTATAACTATATATGTGCATATATACATATATATGTGCATATACACATATATTTATACATACATATACATATATACATACATACGGGCATATATACATATATACACACACATACACATATATAAATACGCATATATACATATATATATATATATATATATATATATATATATATATATATATATATATATATATATATATATATATATATATATATATATATATATATATATGGATATGGCTGGTTTTAATTCTTGGACAAAATTTCCATTAATTGAGAATAAATTGCTTTAATTCATTTCAATCACTAAGTTTAAAAAATGCAAGCATTAATTATTTCTGGAGATATACTCAGTGACCGGCTGACCTAACAGGATAGGGCCAAGCCTAGGCTTCGGCCAAGCACCAAAAAAACAAAATGACCTCAGAAAGATTTCATACTTAAAGGGGAACTTTCATATAAATTTTTATGGAATAGGTGCGAAAAGAAAGTTGGATATTTGGGTGTATATACACCGACATCAAAGAGGAAATAACATTAGATGCGAAAGTTTGAATTCATTAATTTTATTACTGTCCAAACGTTTGTTTTTGTAGCATACTTTTTATAACTCCTTGTAAACTTTACAATTGCTAGCTGGGGGATCGGACAAAATCACCCCGGGCAACCCCCACCATCTACTTAAAACAAAAGGAAAACAGATAAAATCTCAAATGAATAAAAAATATTAAAAATCAGTTTTCATATTTTAATTTTAATTTAATTGAATTTAGGAAAATTAGATACCGTAGAACTAATTTTCGCAAGGTATAAAAATTAAGAATAATGTTAACTTAATAATAATGGACCAGTTTTCCTACCTAGCAAAAAATTTTCCATGGACGAATTATCCATGGGCGAATTATCCATGGACGAATTTTCCGGGCACCCAAATGCCGGGGGGGGGGGGCGGCAAATTTTACTACCGCCCCGGGCGGCAAAAGGTCTAGCTACGCCACTGGTAAAACATTAAAAATTATTTATTAATAAATAAATAGAATTCAATTTAGAAAGAAAATGTCATGTTTGAATTCTATTTATTTATTAATAAATAATTATTTTTAACTTTTTAAATATTTATTAATGAAAAAAAGAAAAATACAAATCTTTCCGAATAATTGACGATGAATTGTGCAATTAACGAAATTGTTGAATCTCTAAGAATAAAATTGTGAGGGCTGTATAAAAGTGAGTGGTGTGGAGGATTAATCCCACCTGGTAATTACAGAACGGGGCTACCATACCAATCAAAGTGAATCGTTAGTAGAAATTATTCAATTTTTTTAATTCTTTTTTTCGTTACGTTCCTGGATCTCAAATTTGTCAATTTTTGGTTTATTTTCAAGATTATAAAAAAAATTTCTTGCGCTTATGTATGAAATAGAAATATAATTATGTCGCCTTTTTTACTTTCCCAGAAACTTTAATCATTAAAATCACATAAAATATTGTGCGCAATTATATCATTTTTTTTTGTGAAAATATTGATTAAACAATGCTTTATTTAATAATAATATAGCTAATTCAAATAATTAATTTTTCTTCGAGTTATAATGATTTTGTTAACACGGTATTTAGAGACCTTTTTCGTAATATATAAAAAATATTTTTAATTTTTTTCTTTTAATTGTTAACATCTGCAATGCTTTATTTTCATAAAAAACAAAAAAATAATGCATTTTTGTTATTAATATATAAAATTATAACTTTAGTAAAGGTGTTTTGTTTTTTTTAAATAATACATTTTCACTAAGATTTTTCTTAAATAATGGTTTAATCATATTCCTGTTGATTAATAAATATTGAAAATTTCATTAAGATTGGTTGATTTCCTGAATTTTAGTGAATTTTTAAGTGAAGGGGGTTCAAAATGTTTTTACATTTTGGGAATCGGCCATTGATTTTGCACGTACCTATATATATATATATATATATATATATATATATATATTAATTTTATACGTACATAAAAGTACTCAATGGACACGTGTGTCTGGCTTACTTAGATAAGGATTGAACCTTCGATACTGATGTCTATAGTCCAACATCCTACCAATGAACTACAACGCCCTGCCTAGGAATATGTACGATTTTTATCACCTAAATATTTAATGTATTTTTCTGTAGGTGTTTTTATTGGTGATTGCATCGTTCGTTTCGATTGTCTCACTTCCTAAGTGATTGCATTATAAGTCGCCCATAACTTTATAGGACGTATTTTTCGTTAATATAAATATATATATATATATATATATATATATATATATATATATATATTTATTAATTTTATACGTACATAAAAGTACATAAAATTTATATATATATATATATATATATATATATATATATATATATATATATATATATATATATATATATATATGGGGGGGGTGCGCGTGTAATGCATTTTATGTAATTGCTTTTATTGCATCGTTCGTTGTTTTCTTTTACTACTACTATTTCAATAAGGTGCAGAAAATTTATAGGACGTATTTTGTGTTTATATATATATATATATATATATATATATATATATATATATATATATATATATATATATATATAGTAGAGAATGGTAGTTTGCTTGAAGCATTGCTGGGTATAGTAGTAGTAAGTTTTTGAAAGGCTGTGGGCAATGCAATTCCGGGTAAGATGCAAGTTGAAAGGAAAGGAACAAAAACATATATATATATATATATATATATATATATATATATATATATATATATATATATATATATATATATATATTCCAATAACCATCGTTTTATTTTATTATTCTTATTTTTTCACATTTTCAAAAAACATAACATTTCTGTGAGATATATTTTTTACGGTCCGTTTCATTTGTCTTGTGCCAAACAACGTGTTTATGTCAATATCGTCTCTGCAACATTACAAAATCATCAGAAAAAAATCACAAGGAGTAAAAAGTCGTTGGGTTAAAGTGTCTTGAAAAAAACCTACACTATACAGTGGTTCATTTTTGGGTGAAACCAAACAAAAACAAAGAAAAAGAGCATACTCACAAGTGGGGGAACCCACTAATACGCCATTTTGAATTTTTCGTTCAAAGCTAGTATATCCTAAAAATTGTGCGGACATTTATAAATTTTTTATTCAGTAATATTTCTTATAATAGTTAATAAGTTCTATAATTTATTTATAAAAATTCTAATTCACTTGAGGGTATTTTTTTTTACTTACTAAAATTATATCAATTAGCCTTCAGATGTCTATTTAGGTCATTTGGATACGAAACTCTTTTAAGTTCAACAGTTTAGAGCTAGTTTCATAGACTCAGCCATCCATTCAAGCAACTATTAAGATTGTTATACTTCCGTGTTATTGTGGAAGATATTTAGTACTTATTTATAAATCGTTTCAGTCAATACTAAGATAAGCTTAATTACCCAGAATTCTTCACTTAAGTAGTAAGTTTCTATTAAATGCGAAACTAAGGGGGAGAATTTGTCACTCACAACGAGAATATTTTACAGTTACCTAGACATGATTCAAAATACCGAAGGAGCTGTTAAATATTTATTTATTTATTTTATTCTATTTTTTATGAAATGATGTTTAAATACCTCATTTTAAAGTATTATGAGGATTCAAAAGTACTGTTTAAGGACATTTATACTTAAAGGAATTGTGATTACGTTTTATATTTAACTCGTATTTTCAAGTGAATACCGACAAGCACCAATGTCAATATCAGGTCCCACTTTAATTATATGCCTATATTTAATATTAGGTTGTGTGCACTCTTTTATTTATTAATATGTTTATTAATATATATATATATATATATATACAGGGTGGGCAAAAATAAGGGTCCTATTTTTAAAAATTCATAACTTTTTTATTTATTGATTTTTTTTTTTTTTAGAATAAGTAAAGGACCCCTTCCGAAGCAAGCATGAGCCGTATATGCCCTAAGGAACGTACCCTCATTTAGAAAACATTATTTTTGCTTAAAAAACTCAAAACAGTGTAAAAAACAATACTTTAGTTTTTGTAAGTTTTAAGAAGTGTTTTTCGGCTAAAATTTGTTTTGTTTATTTCAAAAAATCTCGGAAGGGTCAGTCTGCGCACACATAAAGTTTGGTGAGTTTAACTTTTATTTTGTGGAAGTTATTCAAATTCAAGTTATTCAAATTTAAAGATAGGACCCTTATTTTGGCCCACCCTATATATATATATATATATATATATATATATATATATATATATATATATATATATATATATATATATATATATATATATATATATACGAAGATATTCGAACGCAAAACGCGACAAACGCCATTTTCAAAATCACGAATCTGTCCCTACAAAAAGGGTTGTATTTCAACACTCGACGACACCCTAAAAACATGGGTTACATAATATGATACTAAATAGTTTTTTTTTGATTTCCATTAAAATCAGCTTTTATTCGAAGTTCTAGATTTAATATATTCGTATTTTTATTGTTTACGGTCTCAATTTAAACGAATTGGATCTATCGCGCTTCGCGTCCGAACCCCTACACACACATACATACATACATACATACATACATACATACATACATACATACATACATACATACATACATACATACATACATACATACATACATACACTCACACACATATATATAATATATATACATATCTATATACACACATACATATGCACACACAATACACACACACATATATATATATATATATATATATATATATATATATATATATATATATATATATATGTATATATATATACATATATATGCAAACATTTTATTTATTTATTTATTTATTTTTATTTTTTTATTTTTTTAAATTTTATTTTTGTTTGCTATTGAACATTTATTTGGCATTATATTTTAAATGATTATTGCATTACTACTAGTTCTTACCCCTTCCAAAAATATCTTATTTGCTAGTTAGCATTTCTTCACTAATGAGTACAGATGAAAACTAAAATGAAAACTAAAAAGAAAGCCATAATCCCTAGTATCTCTAAGAGAATATCAAAACTATCATCTAACGAATCACTATTCAATAAGAATAAAAAATATTATAATGAAGCATTAGCCAAATCTGGATATACTGAGAAAATAAACTACATAAAAGCACAATGAGAATTCTAGGGCATAGGAATGCACCTCACATAATATCATACAACATGGCTATGGGAAATCCCAGAAAAATCAATAGGAGAATAAATACGAATAATACATGGGATACTGCACCTAGTACTACACTTACCACTAGGGGATCAACAAACCCACCATCCGTAGTAAATATCACTAAGAAGAAAAACAAACGTAGAAATTCACTCTGGTTCAATCCCCCTTATGGCTTAAACATCCTCACTAACATACCTAGACAATTTTACCAAATTATCGAGAAAATTTTTCCTAGGGATAGTAGATTAGGCAAAGTTATAAATAAAAATACAGTAAAGCTATCCTTTTCAACATCGATAAACTTAACATCAACTATAGTAAGTTCAAATAACACAAAAGTCAAAAAGAATAGTAACTTAGATACTAGTACAGTCCAGAACCAGAATAACAGCCCCCAATGTAGCTGTAGAAATGTTAATGAGTGTCTTTTAGAGGGGAGATGTTTAACTGCAGATATAGTGTATAAATGTAACGTCATAGAGGAAAACAGAATTAGAACATACATTGGGTCGACGGGCTGTAGTTTCAAGGACAGATTTAGAAACCATATATAAATCGAACCGTGTGCCTTTCTTTTCTTTTTTTATTTATATTGAGTAAAGTTCAGTTTCAGTATAAATCGAACCGTGTGCCTTTCTTTTCTTTGTTAAATGCAATTTTTAAAATGTTCTAATGCTTTTTTAAGAGCTTTTACCCATTATCAACAGTCTAACTATTCGACTGACCTCGCTTTCTACTTACTAGCATGACGTCACTTTTCGAGTGAACAGGCCTTAGTTTACTTTTACGAAGATCTCGGTTAAGTCCACCTTCATATTAACCTGTAATATGTCTCCTCTGAAGCTCCGAGAATCATCATGCTTTTTTGGCCAGTGTCATTCTTAAATAGTGATGTATGATATGTTTATATCTGAAACACAACAAATATTAATTAGTATAGAATATAAATATTTAAAACTTTTACTGCTATTTTGTGCGGCTCCAAGTTCTGTGTGTCTGTTTCTGTCTTTTTTGTTTAATTTTCTTATTTCTGTTTTCGTTAGCATAGGGATGGGGCATTCTTCCAAATGCCAGACTATCACCTGCTATTTAGAGGCTCCAACCGAGTGCTCTTTTAAGGATTTTGGCCGTTCCCTTAAGTGCAATTATTTGGATTTCTTTTGCACTTGATTTTCCGGGAATACTTTCCAGATACTTTTTGAAATTTTTCTTCATGAGGCCTTCTGCTCCTATTATAACTGGGATAATGTTGATGTTGTTGAGGTTCCAGTTTCTCTTCATATCATACATTAGGCCTTGGTATTTTGTCACCTTCTCCCTTTCTGCTCTGTTTAAGCCACTGTCATTTGGAACACTCACATCAATCAGTGTTGCCTCTCTTTCTGCCTTATTTAATATGACTATGTCCGGTTTTACTGCTGCATTTTCCAGGTAGGTAGATGTAGGAACCACATAATCATAATGTATAGTATACTTATCGTTTCCCACAGTCTTCTCCGGTAGGTGTTCCCAGGACTTAGTGCTACATCGGATATTTAGATTGTTACAGATGTTCCAGTGTATGTATTTGCACACACCATCTGTCTGTCTGTGTGTGTCTGTGTGTGTTCTGTTCTGGAGAAGATTCGGTGTTTAAGCAATTCTTATGTCTCCTTATATGATTTAGAATAAACACTACATTGAAACGGCTGTAAACAACTATAATACTTTTGCGTATGCTTTTTATTTGGAACGTCACTTCAAAATGATTTAAATTGTCGATATATATATATATATATATATATATATATATATATATATATATATGTGTGTGTGTGTGTGTATGTGTGTGTGTGTTAATTACATAGTATGTGTATACATACTCGTGTGTGCATCGACATGAATATAAGGATAGTAATACACGTCTGTAGACAAGTAGAAGTGCATGTTTGTGTGGCGATTACCTCTCAAGAATGTCAAAAGCGATTCCATCATTTGATGGGGTGGAAATCGAGGAGTGGGGTTGGGTGGAAGGGGGGGGGGGCGATAGTGTCAGGTCAGGGTGGAGTGGGGTAAGAAGGGGGAGGGAGACAGTAATAAAAATTAAACTAACATTTCCATGCGTTCTTCGAACCAGAAAGCAAAATTTGATTTCATAAAATTAATTATGGAATCAAATTAAAAATTAGTAAACTCTAGTCATTGTCGTCATCAGCATCATACGCATTGTCCTCGTCGCCAGTATGTAGTAGTAGTAGTAGTAGTAGTAGTAGTAATGGTGGTGGTGGTGGTGATGGTGGTGGTGGTGATGGTGGTGATGGTGATGGTGGTATTGATAATGATGGTGATGATGTTGATGGTGACGAATGTGTTGGGGGGTAGTAAAGAAGGTATTTGCTATAGTGGATCTAATGATGATACTTATGATGATGCTGATGGTCGTGGTGATGGTGATGGTGGTTGTCACGGTGCGGTGGGGATGGAGTATGGCAGTGGTGATAAAGAGGGGGGTCGCTTGTTCTTATTTTTTTATTTGATAAGAATTGACGGTAACTTTCCTCAGATCTTTTGTACTCTTTCCAATAGTTTTACCTGGCACAATTTCGCAATGGCTTTCTTTGATAATGAAATTTGTCCTCATCCTCCCTTTTATTATTATTATTATTATTATTATTATTATTATTATTATTATTATTATTATTATTATTATTATTATTATTATTATTATTATTATTATTAATAATAATAATAATAATAATATTCGTTATTCTCCTTCTTTTCCTTCTTCTTATTCATGCTTTT
>OY744550.1:8275496-8287996 GCA_963556195.1 Sepiola atlantica | reverse complement strand
GAGGGGGTTAGTTTATTACTAATCGCATGAGGCGCCCCTACCGGGGAATGCCGACGGGGCTGCCCAGGCAATTTTTAAATGACTAGAGCGCTCAAATTCTCGAGCGCTGGTTTTTCCCCACTTTCCCGACCTTGTGTCACATCTTACCTTGTGGGAGGAAGATAAATAGAATCATTGGAATTAAATAATCCTTACGTGGTTTGATGTTAATATAGTTAGGATAGATTGAAACTTTCGGATTTATTAATTTGATAGATAGACATAAACATTTTGGTACTTTCGATACAAATTTATTTATCTTTTAAATGTGAACGTATTGAAAAAAACGAATCAAGATGCCTTTTCACTTGCAATTTAGAAATGGATCACAACTTGTTGAAAATCAAGTGCATCCTTCTAAAGAAAAGAAACATTTGAACACAAATGCTAAATATTTGTCCAGGAAATAAAACAAGTAATAGAACTATCTGTTATATTAAAATAAAAACAATTATTGAATTAAAAAAAAAAATAACAAATAACACTGGTCAACACAATATTTTTGGCAGGCAAAGTAAGACTGGTTTCTGGGGTTTTCAAGGGCGCTGAATCCGAATCTGACATTAGTTTTTTCAAATTGGCTCTAGTTTTTGAGTTATCACAGGGGGGTCGTTTGTCTGAAATCACCCATTCGCGACCATAGCTAAACGTACAAAAAACGGCTAAATAGTGCATAAATGTCAGATATTAATTTTTATGATGATCTTAAACCACAAAGACAGTGTAAAATCTCAATCTAACAAGTTAAGTTAGATATAACATCATTTCATTTATCCTATAACTGAACACTTTTCATAGATTTCGAGGATATACAAAAAATTTGCTAAAAATTTGCTGAATTTTAATTCTCCAAGTGAAAAAAAACATTTACATAATCAGTTATATATCATAAATTAATGCAAAGCATTATACACTAGATTCTTAGTTACAATGAACACACAAAACAATATTTTATTCACAAAACTAAAATTGACGTTTATACGATTTTCGCTTGTGAGCAACTTTTGGGCAGTCTCTCAAAAGGTTCCAGCAGTAGTCTGCCATCATGTGCTCATCCCATTTGCCTTGATACCTCTCTTCCATTGTTTTGATGTCTTGATGGAATCTCTCTCCCTGCTCCTCACTGTAATCACCAAGATTACCAGGAAATCTGTCGAGGTGGCTAAACAAGAAATGAACTTTAATGCTCATATTTGCCCCTAGTTTTCCGTATGCAGTAAGCATCTTACGGACCAATTGCTTGTAATTGTCAGCTTTGTGATTTCCCAAAAAGTTTGTCACTACATCTGTGAAGGACACCCAAGCATTTAACTCAACCGTGTTCATATGATTAGTGAAGTCAGAATCCCTTATGAGCGTTCGAATCTGAGGTCCATCGAAGATGCCACCTTTAGCTTTTTCGATGGAAAGACCTGGAAATTGCCTGCATATGTACTTGAAGCAATCCCCATCCTTGTTCAACGCCTTAACAAACTGCTTCATGAGCCCTAGTTTTATGTGCAATGGAGGGAAGATGATTCTATCCCTGGGTACCAAAGGCTCATTGATGACGTTGGCTGTGCCGACTTCGAGACTTTCTCGTTCTGGCCAGTTCTCCCTTCTCCAGTGCTGGATTCTTGCTCTGCTATCCCACAAACAAAGAAAGCAGGGATACTTTGTGTACCCACTTTGCTGACCAAGCAGAAAATTCACCATTTTCAAGTCCACACAAATCAGCCATTTATGAGTGTTGTAATTCAGCTTTTCAAGAACAAATTTGATAGCATCATACTCTTCTTTCATCTTGGTAGAATGGCCAATTGGTACAGGAGCAAACTTATTGCCATTGTGCAAAAGTACAATTTTTAGACTTGCTTTCGAGCTATCTATGAAGAGACGCCAATCTGCTGGGTCATATGATGAGATCCCCATGCAGTTAAGAAGTGCAGAAACGTCATTACAAAAGACGAGGTCGTCTTCTTTAGAAAAGAAACGAAGCAAGCTGCCTTCCCTTGTCCTATAGTATGTTACTTTTGTGCCAGAATCAAGAATGTTTTTCTCTTGGAGTCGTGATGCAAGAACTTCAGACTGCTCCTTCGACAAACAAAGGTCTCGCACTAGGTCCATTAAGTTCAGATTGATTGAAAAGCTGAGGGCCATTTGAGGGTTCTTCATAGTCACTACAGCTATCATCACTTGATATTGAAAGATCAGCTGGAATCTCTTCGGTTTCATCGATTTCAGGCAAACTGGTGAAAACAGGCACAGGTACATCCTCAGAGTGCGCAACAGGACGGATAGCAGAATCCAGGCTCGGATACTGCCAATTTGCTTTCTTCTGCTTGTTAAACCCCGTCATGTCATTGAGACAGAAGTAGCAGTCATCAAAATGATTGTTGGGCTCTCTCCATACCATTGGTACAGCAAACTTCAACTTCAGCTTACCGTTGGTCCAACCGCGGAGACTTTCTACACAGGTTTTGCACACCATATGTGGGGCCCAAGACTTGTCTTGGTCACCAAGTATCATATCGAAGTATGCTTTGTACGCCCTCTTGACAAAGTCTGTAATATTCCTCTTTTGTTGTGCCATCATATACTGTCCACAGATGTAACAAAAGACATCCGGTTCATATCTGCAACATCTTCTAGAAGAACTCATTTTCTCTCTGGAACTCATTTTCAACTGTGGAATTAAAAAGAAAATTCTTAATTACTGTTTAATTTATACTGCAACTATATTTATGGAACATGTTATTAAGTAATTACAGTATATAATTATATAAAAATTCTCCCTATATAAATAATTATATAAAAATTCTCCCTGAAATACTTCATTATAATGATTCAATAATATCAGAAAATTATTATTTACTGCTTCTATATTGAAGTATTTCAGGGAGAATTTTAGCAGTTTAGGCTTATTTGGGGCTATCAGTATCTTCTAAACTAGAACCAATCTGGCAAAACTAATGTTATATTCGTAATCAGCGACCTTCAAAACCCCAGAAAACACTCCTAGATGGTCTGCCAAAGAAAAAAAATAAAAATTTGTTGACCAGTGTAATAGTTAATAAGTAAAATATTCTTTTTCAAAACCAATATGCAAATTAGTTAACTTTGCGACTGATATTGCATAAACATAAGTAATATATTAAAAAAAAAAAAAAAAGATTGTGCGTTCGCTTGGCCGGGATCAAAGTGTAGTATCTGTTCCGATGGATACTACACCCAATAAACTGGTATCGTCTTGGCCTTCGTGGCTTCTATGGGTCTGTCCTGTGCAGTTCTAGGAGGTCCACCCTCCCAGATTTTGTCTCCCCTCTTTGGGGAGGCGTAAGTTTATTGCTTACTGCCTGAGGCGCCCCTATCGGGGAATGCCGACAGGGCTGCCCAGGCAATTTTTAATAGCCAGAGTGCTCACCTTCTTGGGCGCTGGCTTTTCAAGTCCCACTTTCCTGACCCGACCTTGGGTCACGTTTTACCTTGTGGGAGTAAGATAAAAACTGGCCTTGTGCCTAACTCCTGGAGAGGAGTAAATCAATACACAACAAATTGGCCTTTTGGCTAAGATCAAAGTGTAGTATCTGTTCCGATGGATACTGCACCCCATAGATTGGTATTGTCTTGGCCTTGGGGGCTTGATTTACGCCGGTGTATGGGTCTGTCCTCTGCAGTTCTAAGAGGTCCACCCTCACAGGCTTCGCCTCCCCTCTTTGGGGAGGAGTAAGTTTATTGCTTACTGCCTGAGGCGCCCCTACCGGGGAATGCCGACGGGGCTGCCCAGGCAATTTTTAAACCCCACTTTCCCGACCCGACCTTGGGTCACGTCTTACCTTGTAAGAGTAAGATAAAACTGGCCTTGTGCCTAACCTCTTGGGGAGGTAAATAAATTGTGTAAAGTTGAATTAACTTGAATATGGCGCGTAATAGATAAGTAAAATTCTATAGAAAATCATAAATATTCCACCTGTTTTCTTCAAACTATTTATCTACAAATAATGCTTACAAAATCAGATCTTTGTACCAAACAGAATTATTACAAAGAATTATTATTATTATTTTTATTTATTTATTTATTTATTTTTATTTTTTTGCTGCTGCTACTGCTGCTGCCGCCGCCGCTATTAATAAAACCACGTTGATATACCACTAAAATAAACCAAACTAAACCAGAATTTTGTTAAACCAGAATTTTTGTTATTTGGGTGAAAACTAAGCGAAATGGGTGAGATATTCAAACGATACCTATACTACAATTGAACCTATTTTTTATAACCAAATTCGAATTCTATATTTTAGAATGATCATTCTATTTTTAGTTTTGCTCAGCATTAAATGATCCACCAAGGTGTTGATATGCGGTAAAACGAACAAAACAAAAACCAAACAAAGCTATTTTTAGGCAAGTTTTTTAAACATTAGTTTAGTTTCTATTCATAATACGCTAAAACATTTCCTGTTTGTACGTACGTTATCACCTTTCACACACATTAAAAAATGAAATCGTTCCATGTTGATTGGTGATTATCTGGTGTCGCTAAGATTTTTTTTTTAATCTGACCGATTGACTTTACCGTTAGTTCAAGAAATGTGCCAAACTTTCGCATTTATTCAATTAGATAGGCACTAACCCCAAATGCAGCATCTGGTACGAACGCCAACAGAGCTGATGACCGCTGTCCAAAATGGGGGCACAAAAGACGAGTAAACTAATTAAGAGACGGGTTCACAGAAGATGTAATTTCTAAAACCAGATCCTAAAAAGAAAACTAATTCATTTTCAGAGGAAAATAAATCTTAGATTGTGGGTGGTATAGAGAAAGTACTGACACCCCTTCTTTATTTTTACTATATGGACTATTCCGAGTAACATATCAACGACGACGACGACGACGACGACGATGCTAGCCTGGACGAGTGGACGAGCAGGCTGGCAGCTGGAGAAGTTACAATTAGAAAACGAACAATAAAGCAAATGAAAAATAAATTGGCAGTGTTGTTAATGTATACGACAAAATTGTCAGAGACGGGCTTCATAGAACAGGATTTACAAGTTGTAATCTGCAGAGAAGCACTCTCATAGGAACGTGTTCCGCAGATGAGAAGTTCTTGCGAAGACGATGTTTGTACAAATTTCGCCTGACGCTAGGCACACCTAGGAGAAAAAGAAAGTATTTTTCCGTTGTGGTAAAAAAATCGAGGTCTTGCTATGAATGTCTTACGGGGAGGAACGAGAGATTGGAGCTCAGTCGAGCACTTTACTTGTTTTATTTTAGCTCATTTCCCCCACTGATCAGTCGAATCTACACTTATTCCCATGTAGAGAAAGTACTTACACCCCTTTCTTTGTACAATGAACTATTCCAAGTGTTGTAGAGAAAGTACTTACACTCCCTTTTCTTTATATAATGAACTATTCCAAGTGTTGAAGAGAAAGTACTTAGACTCCCCTTTCTTTATACAATGAACTATTCCAAGTGTTGTAGAGAAAGTACTTACACTCCCCTTTCCTTGTACAATGAACTATTCCAAGTGTTGTAGAGAAAGTACTTACACTCCCTTTTCTTTATACAATGAACTATTCCAAGTGTTGTAGAGAAAGTACTTACACTCCCCTTTCTTTATACAATGAACTATTCCAAGTGTTGTAGAGAAAGTACTTACACTCCCCTTTCTTTATACAATGAACTATTCCAAGTGTTGTAGAGAAAGTACTTACACTCCCCTTTCTTTATACAATGAACTATTCCAAGTGTTGTAGAGAAAGTACTTACACTCCCCTTTCTTTATACAATGAACTATTCCAAGTGTTGTAGAGAAAGTACTTACACTCCCCTTTCTTTATACAATGAACTATTCCAAGTGTTGTAGAGAAAGTACTTACACTCCCCTTTCTTTATACAATGAACTATTCCAAGTGTTGTAGAGAAAGTACTTACACTCCCTTTTCTTTATACAATGAACTATTCCAAGTGTTATAGAGAAAGTACTTACACACCCCTTTCTTTATACAATGAACTATTTCAAGTGTTGTAGAGAAAGTACTTACACACCCCTTTCTTTATACAATGAACTATTCCAAGTGTTGTAGAGAAAGTACTTACACACCCCTTTCTTTATACAATGAACTATTCCAAGTGTTGTAGAGAAAGTACTTAGACTCCCTTTTCTTTATACAATGAACTATTCCAAGTGTTGTAGAGAAAGTACTTACACTCCCCTTTCTTTATACAATGAACTATTCCAAGTGTTGTAGAGAAAGTACTTACACTCCCCTTTCCTTGTACAATGAACTATTCCAAGTGTTGTAGAGAAAGTACTTACACTCCCCTTTCTTTATACAATGAACTATTCCAAGTGTTGTAGAGAAAGTACTTACACTCCCTTTTCTTTATACAATGAACTATTCCAAGTGTTGTAGAGAAAGTACTTACACTCCCCTTTCTTTATACAATGAACTATTCCAAGTGTTATAGAGAAAGTACTTACACTCCCCTTTCTTTATACAATGAACTATTCCAAGTGTTGTAGAGAAAGTACTTACACTCCCTTTTCTTTATACAATGAACTATTCCAAGTGTTGTAGAGAAAGTACTTACACTCCCCTTTCTTTATACAATGAACTATTCCAAGTGTTGTAGAGAAAGTACTTACACTCCCCTTTCTTTATACAATGAACTATTCCAAGTGTTGTAGAGAAAGTACTTACACTCCCTTTTCTTTATACAATGAACTATTCCAAGTGTTGTAGAGAAAGTACTTACACTCCCTTTTCTTTATACAATGAACTATTCCAAGTGTTGTAGAGAAAGTACTTACACTCCCTTTTCTTTATACAATGAACTATTCCAAGTGTTGTAGAGAAAGTACTTACACTCCCCTTTCTTTATACAATGAACTATTCCAAGTGTTGTAGAGAAAGTACTTACACTCCCTTTTCTTTATACAATGAACTATTCCAAGTGTTGTAGAGAAAGTACTTACACTCCCTTTTCTTTATACAATGAACTATTCCAAGTGTTGTAGAGAAAGTACTTACACTCCCCTTTCTTTATACAATGAACTATTCCAAGTGTTGTAGAGAAAGTACTTACACTCCCTTTTCTTTATACAATGAACTATTCCAAGTGTTGTAGAGAAAGTACTTACACTCCCTTTTCTTTATACAATGAACTATTCCAAGTGTTGTAGAGAAAGTACTTACACTCCCTTTTCTTTATACAATGAACTATTCCAAGTGTTGTAGAGAAAGTACTTACACTCCCCTTTCTTTATACAATGAACTATTCCAAGTGTTGTAGAGAAAGTACTTACACTCCCTTTTCTTTATACAATGAACTATTCCAAGTGTTGTAGAGAAAGTACTTACACTCCCTTTTCTTTATACAATGAACTATTCCAAGTGTTGTAGAGAAAGTACTTACACTCCCCTTTCTTTATACAATGAACTATTCCAAGTGTTGTAGAGAAAGTACTTACACTCCCTTTTCTTTATACAATGAACTATTCCAAGTGTTATAGAGAAAGTACTTACACTCTCCTTTCTTTATACAATGAACTATTCCAAGTGTTGTAGAGAAAGTACTTACACTCCCCTTTCCTTGTACAATGAACTATTCCAAGTGTTGTAGAGAAAGTACTTACACTCCCCTTTCTTTATACAATGAACTATTCCAAGTGTTGTAGAGAAAGTACTTACACTCCCCTTTCCTTGTACAATGAACTATTCCAAGTGTTGTAGAGAAAGTACTTACACTCCCTTTTCTTTATACAATGAACTATTCCAAGTGTTGTAGAGAAAGTACTTACACTCCCCTTTCTTTATACAATGAACTATTCCAAGTGTTGTAGAGAAAGTACTTACACTCCCCTTTCCTTGTACAATGAACTATTCCAAGTGTTGTAGAGAAAGTACTTACACTCCCCTTTCTTTATACAATGAACTATTCCAAGTGTTGTAGAGAAAGTACTTACACTCCCCTTTCCTTGTACAATGAACTATTCCAAGTGTTGTAGAGAAAGTACTTACACTCCCCTTTCTTTATACAATGAACTATTCCAAGTGTTGTAGAGAAAGTATTTACACTCCCCTTTCTTTATACAATGAACTATTCCAAGTGTTGTAGAGAAAGTACTTACACTCCCCTTTCCTTGTACAATGAACTATTCCAAGTGTTGTAGAGAAAGTACTTACACTCCCCTTTCCTTGTACAATGAACTATTCCAAGTGTTGTAGAGAAAGTACTTACACCCCCCTTTCTTTATACAATGAACTATTCCAAGTGTTGTAGAGAAAGTACTTACACTCACCTTTCCTTGTACAATGAACTATTCCAAGTGTTGTAGAGAAAGTACTTACACTCCCCTTTCTTTATACAATGAACTATTCCAAGTGTTATAGAGAAAGTACTTACACACCCCTTTCTTTATACAATGAACTATTCCAAGTGTTGTAGAGAAAGTACTTACACTCCCCTTTCCTTGTACAATGAACTATTCCAAGTGTTGTAGAGAAAGTACTTACACACCCCTTTCTTTATACAATGAACTATTCCAAGTGTTGTAGAGAAAGTACTTACACTCCCCTTTCTTTATACAATGAACTATTCCAAGTGTTGTAGAGAAAGTACTTACACCCCCCTTTCTTTATACAATGAACTATTCCAAGTGTTGTAGAGAAAGTACTTACACTCACCTTTCCTTGTACAATGAACTATTCCAAGTGTTGTAGAGAAAGTACTTACACTCCCCTTTCTTTATACAATGAACTATTCCAAGTGTTATAGAGAAAGTACTTACACACCCCTTTCTTTATACAATGAACTATTCCAAGTGTTGTAGAGAAAGTACTTACACTCCCCTTTCCTTGTACAATGAACTATTCCAAGTGTTGTAGAGAAAGTACTTACACACCCCTTTCTTTATACAATGAACTATTCCAAGTGTTGTAGAGAAAGTACTTACACTCCCCTTTCCTTGTACAATGAACTATTCCAAGTGTTGTAGAGAAAGTACTTACACTCCCCTTTCTTTATACAATGAACTATTCCAAGTGTTGTAGAGAAAGTACTTACACACCCCTTTCTTTATACAATGAACTATTCCAAGTGTTGTAGAGAAAGTACTTACACTCCCCTTTCCTTGTACAATGAACTATTCCAAGTGTTGTAGAGAAAGTACTTACACTCCCCTTTCTTTATACAATGAACTATTCCAAGTGTTGTAGAGAAAGTACTTACACTCCCCTTTCTTTATACAATGAACTATTCCAAGTGTTGTAGAGAAAGTACTTACACTCCCCTTTCTTTATACAATGAACTATTCCAAGTGTTGTAGAGAAAGTACTTACACTCCCCTTTCTTTATACAATGAACTATTCCAAGTGTTGTAGAGAAAGTACTTACACACCCCTTTCTTTATACAATGAACTATTCCAAGTGTTGTAGAGAAAGTACTTACACTCCCCTTTCTTTATACAATGAACTATTCCAAGTGTTGTAGAGAAAGTACTTACACTCCCCTTTCTTTATACAATGAACTATTCCAAGTGTTGTAGAGAAAGTACTTACACTCCCCTTTCCTTGTACAATGAACTATTCCAAGTGTTGTAGAGAAAGTACTTACACTCCCCTTTCTTTATACAATGAACTATTCCAAGTGTTGTAGAGAAAGTACTTACACTCCCCTTTCTTTATACAATGAACTATTCCAAGTGTTGTAGAGAAAGTACTTACACTCCCCTTTCCTTGTACAATGAACTATTCCAAGTGTTGTAGAGAAAGTACTTACACTCCCTTTTCTTTATACAATGAACTATTCCAAGTGTTATAGAGAAAGTACTTACACTCCCCTTTCTTTATACAATGAACTATTCCAAGTGTTGTAGAGAAAGTACTTACACTCCCCTTTCTTTATACAATGAACTATTCCAAGTGTTGTAGAGAAAGTACTTACACTCCCCTTTCCTTGTACAATGAACTATTCCAAGTGTTGTAGAGAAAGTACTTACACTCCCTTTTCTTTATACAATGAACTATTCCAAGTGTTGTAGAGAAAGTACTTACACTCCCTTTTCTTTATACAATGAACTATTCCAAGTGTTATAGAGAAAGTACTTACACTCCCCTTTCTTTATACAATGAACTATTCCAAGTGTTGTAGAGAAAGTACTTACACTCACCTTTCCTTGTACAATGAACTATTCCAAGTGTTGTAGAGAAAGTACTTACACTCCCCTTTCTTTATACAATGAACTATTCCAAGTGTTATAGAGAAAGTACTTACACACCCCTTTCTTTATACAATGAACTATTCCAAGTGTTGTAGAGAAAGTACTTACACTCCCCTTTCCTTGTACAATGAACTATTCCAAGTGTTGTAGAGAAAGTACTTACACACCCCTTTCTTTATACAATGAACTATTCCAAGTGTTGTAGAGAAAGTACTTACACTCCCCTTTCCTTGTACAATGAACTATTCCAAGTGTTGTAGAGAAAGTACTTACACTCCCCTTTCTTTATACAATGAACTATTCCAAGTGTTGTAGAGAAAGTACTTACACACCCCTTTCTTTATACAATGAACTATTCCAAGTGTTGTAGAGAAAGTACTTACACTCCCCTTTCCTTGTACAATGAACTATTCCAAGTGTTGTAGAGAAAGTACTTACACTCCCCTTTCTTTATACAATGAACTATTCCAAGTGTTGTAGAGAAAGTACTTACACACCCCTTTCTTTATACAATGAACTATTCCAAGTGTTGTAGAGAAAGTACTTACACTCCCCTTTCCTTGTACAATGAACTATTCCAAGTGTTGTAGAGAAAGTACTTACACTCCCCTTTCTTTATACAATGAACTATTCCAAGTGTTGTAGAGAAAGTACTTACACACCCCTTTCTTTATACAATGAACTATTTCAAGTGTTGTAGAGAAAGTACTTACACTCCCCTTTCCTTGTACAATGAACTATTCCAAGTGTTGTAGAGAAAGTACTTACACTCCCTTTTCTTTATACAATGAACTATTCCAAGTGTTGTAGAGAAAGTACTTACACTCCCTTTTCTTTATACAATGAACTATTCCAAGTGTTATAGAGAAAGTACTTACACTCCCCTTTCTTTATACAATGAACTATTCCAAGTGTTGTAGAGAAAGTACTTACACTCACCTTTCCTTGTACAATGAACTATTCCAAGTGTTGTAGAGAAAGTACTTACACTCCCCTTTCTTTATACAATGAACTATTCCAAGTGTTATAGAGAAAGTACTTACACACCCCTTTCTTTATACAATGAACTATTCAAAGTGTTGTAGAGAAAGTACTTACACTCCCCTTTCCTTGTACAATGAACTATTCCAAGTGTTGTAGAGAAAGTACTTACACACCCCTTTCTTTATACAATGAACTATTCCAAGTGTTGTAGAGAAAGTACTTACACTCCCCTTTCCTTGTACAATGAACTATTCCAAGTGTTGTAGAGAAAGTACTTACACTCCCCTTTCTTTATACAATGAACTATTCCAAGTGTTGTAGAGAAAGTACTTACACACCCCTTTCTTTATACAATGAACTATTCCAAGTGTTGTAGAGAAAGTACTTACACTCCCCTTTCCTTGTACAATGAACTATTCCAAGTGTTGTAGAGAAAGTACTTACACTCCCCTTTCTTTATACAATGAACTATTCCAAGTGTTGTAGAGAAAGTACTTACACTCCCCTTTCTTTATACAATGAACTATTCCAAGTGTTGTAGAGAAAGTACTTACACTCCCCTTTCTTTATACAATGAACTATTCCAAGTGTTGTAGAGAAAGTACTTACACTCCCCTTTCTTTATACAATGAACTATTCCAAGTGTTGTAGAGAAAGTACTTACACACCCCTTTCTTTATACAATGAACTATTCCAAGTGTTGTAGAGAAAGTACTTACACTCCCCTTTCTTTATACAATGAACTATTCCAAGTGTTGTAGAGAAAGTACTTACACTCCCCTTTCTTTATACAATGAACTATTCCAAGTGTTGTAGAGAAAGTACTTACACTCCCCTTTCCTTGTACAATGAACTATTCCAAGTGTTGTAGAGAAAGTACTTACACTCCCCTTTCTTTATACAATGAACTATTCCAAGTGTTGTAGAGAAAGTACTTACACTCCCCTTTCTTTATACAATGAACTATTCCAAGTGTTGTAGAGAAAGTACTTACACTCCCCTTTCCTTGTACAATGAACTATTCCAAGTGTTGTAGAGAAAGTACTTACACTCCCTTTTCTTTATACAATGAACTATTCCAAGTGTTATAGAGAAAGTACTTACACTCCCCTTTCTTTATACAATGAACTATTCCAAGTGTTGTAGAGAAAGTACTTACACTCCCCTTTCTTTATACAATGAACTATTCCAAGTGTTGTAGAGAAAGTACTTACACTCCCCTTTCCTTGTACAATGAACTATTCCAAGTGTTGTAGAGAAAGTA
>OY744550.1:8165496-8267996 GCA_963556195.1 Sepiola atlantica | reverse complement strand
AAATATGTATTCGTAGCGGTCATAAAACAGACCTATTTTCTCCCTCCGAAAAATGCCCCCATTGAGTGAGCGGGTCACACACTGACCAATTAACCTGCAAGGCGCATTAATTCTTCTTGTCGGCTGAAGAACTACTTCAGCCCCTTTGTGACATCAGAGGCGGTCCCCAGAGAGATCTCGGCAAGCAACAAGGAAACACTCCTTTCACTCTCTCCCCTGCCCATGTCCACTGGACTTTATTTACCTCCCCAGGAGGTTAGGCACAAGACCAGTTTTATCTTACTCCCACAAGGTAAGATGTGACACAAGGTCGGGTCGGGAAAGTGGGACTTGAAAAGCCAGCGCCCGAGAAGGTGAGCACTCTGGCCATTAAAAATTGCCTGAGCAGCCCCGTCGGCATTCCCCGGTAGGGCACCTCAAGCAGCAAGCAATAAACTTACTCCTCCCCAAAGAGGGGAGACAAGGCCTGGGAGGGTGGACCGCCTAGAACTGCACAGGACAGACCCATAGACCAGTGTAAATCAAGCCCCGAAGGCCAATTTATTTAGGCAGGTGAGTTCCTTCGGACAACCCTCATCTTTATCTACAGATGAAGATTTTACAAACCTTGGGAACTCACCAGACCTTAGGCATAGTGCCCGTTATGTAGGGGGAGGGGGGGTCGGGGGAAGCCCCGAAGGCCAAGACAATACCAGTTTATGGGGTGTAGTATCCATCGGAACAGATACTACACTTTGATCCCAGCCAAAAGGGCCCTGTCCACTGGACGCTCACAGCAAATACTATCTTCGCCTGAAGATAGTTGCTGACAAACCTCAGGCAGCTCTAAGAACTCTTAATTTCCTTTTCCTCTCTCGGACACTGTCCACGTTTCTTTCTACCTATACCAAACGGTACAGGTAACCTTTGTGAATAAACCCTTTTCGTTGTTGTTGTTGTTGTTGTTGTTGTTGTTGTTATAAAGATGTTTTGGTCAGTTCATTTCGTGTCTGAAACCTAAGAGAGGGACAACGTCCCCCTGCTTTATATATTCTCTCATGTATCTGTGATGGCAATCCGACCACTGTTAACAAGTTTTATTACGTTTGCTGGACACTCCTGGCTGAAACATAGTGGGCAGGCATAAAGCGAAGTTTATTTGTACCAAATTGCAGAAAGGATTTTTACTTTTATTAACGATTCCATGGGTGGTATTTTTTTTATATAGATTAGTGCGTTTCATTTTTAGATGAAGCTGCGCGGCTCCATACGGAGCTCCTTTTCTCTTTGTTTCTTCAGGTTTATTGGTAACCTCCTCAATATTTCCGTGTTTTTATTCTGTCTTCCATAATTTCATATAAGTTATTCAATAATAGAGTCGAGATTATGTCTTCTATACTGTCCCTATTTATTTGCCTCTCTACGAGGGCAAAGTTAAACTCAAGATCTGTTTTTAATGTGGGGGAAAATCCAGCTCCTCAAAAAGAGGTCCTCTGGATCGGAACATTTTTTTTTAATTGCCTCGGTCTAGAAAGATTTCTCTTTCACTGATCAAGAACAGAGAATATGGAGTGTATTATCAGAACAGATACTACAATTTGATCCTAGTCAAAAAGCCGGAGGATTCAAACTTATCATTTACTTGCCTCCCCACGAGGACAGAGTTAGACACAAGGTCGTTTTTTTCCACCACCACCAAACCCCACCCACTCCAAAAAAGGTGCTCTCTGGATCGAGACAAAGATAAAAATTGTCTCAGTCTAGAAGGATTTCTCCTTCACTGACCAAGGACAGAAAAGATCAAAGGTATTTATCGAACAGTTATTACACTTTGTACGTAGCCAATTTTTTGGCGAGGTACAAAGTGTAGTATCCAAAGAAACATGTTTCTATACTTTCTTCTGGCTGTAAAAAAAATTGGGTATCTTTTACAATAATCCGCAGAGTCGCCAACGGGGTCCAAAAACGAACGAGAACAAAGTAAAAAAAATAAATATGCAACAAGTGAAGGTGGGCTACGTCGAGAATAGATATTTTCCTACTTACCTATGACATTTGTTTGTATTTTTACGTACTATAAATGGGTTTTTATTAGATGTAAAAAAAAATTCCTTGTTTTTTTTGGGGGGGGGGGCACGGATTTTTACTAAAAAAAATGGCGTCCCAGCCTTATCCTCCTTACGATACCCCCATCGCTTGTCCAATGTTCGTGTGACAAAAATATTGATATCTAATAAATAGCAGTTGGAACGGCTTAAAAATACAAACAAATGTCACAGATAAGTTGGAAAATAACTTTTATCGGCTGCAGTTACTTTTATTTGTTGTATATTTGTTTTTTTTAGCGTTTTCACTCTGCGGATTATTGTAAAAGATACCCGAAAATTTATGTATCTTTTTTTAAGCGCAATAATTGTATTCGCCATGGATGTCATAGTTATCCATTCACTTCACCCACGAATTTATCATTTGTAGGCTTTATTTTGAATATTGCTTTCTCTCCTACATTTGGCCAGACATTCTTTCTTTCTTCCGTTTCCACATTTGTGTTTATCTTTTTCTTTTTCTTTCTTACTCGTATTTTTAATTATTATTTGGTCTTTTAAAATTTGAATTGTGTCCCGCGTGCGCTAAGGTCGATCCTGCTCACTAGTGAAGTACGTTACAAAAAATAAAAATGGGAGGAATCTTCCTTATTTAATTTCAGGGTAAGTAACTCTTTAAGAGTTATTTCCCTTCGATTAGTTATATAAACCTATGGTGTAATTCACAAATATTTCATAAACACTAAATTAAAACAAAAACAAACATTTTTTTTTTATAATCTGAGAATTTGGTATTCAATCTATATAGTAATTTCTGAAGATCCCCCCCCATCACCTCCCCCCGCCCCCCCCCCCCCAAAAAAACAATTTAGAGGGAGGGGTGAAGAAATCGGCGGAAAATATCAACTCCAGGAAACGACGGGTGATTTAACGTTAAACTTGCATAGAATACTGAACACCCACCTAAAAATTGAACTAATCTTTTTTTAATTAATAATGATATGATCTTTAATCCATACTGGAAGTTTTTTGTTCGTTTGTTTTTTCAAAAGAATTAAATAACATAAAAATTAGCGTGGCCGCTGTAAAAGAAGTTTACTTTTGACAACGGCCACAGCATGCGTCGTAAATGAACAGCTTATTTTCGGATGAGTAACGCAGCAAGATATAAGTAAGTCACAACGACTAAGCTCCAATCACTTGTTCCTCCTTGTAAGACATTTCACAAAGACATTTCACAAAGAAAAATAAACTTTTCTTCACCCACCCACCCAAATACTCAAACAGTAGGTACGTGCAAAATCAATGGCCGATTCCCAAAATGTAAAAACATTTTGACCCCCCCCCCTTCACTTAAAAATTTCCTAAATTTCAGGAAATCAACCAATTTTAATAAAATTTTCAATATTTATTAATCAACAATCAAGGAATATAATGAAACCATTATATTTTTTAAATCTTAGTGAAAATGTATTATTTTTTTAAAACAAATTAATGCATTTTTTTTATTAATATATAAAAATATAACTTTAGTAAAGGTGTATTACCTTTACTAAAGTTATATTTTTATATATTAATTTTTTTTAAATGCATTAATTTTTTTTGTTTTTTATGAAAAGAAAGCATTGTAGATGTTAACAATTAAAAGAAAAAATGTTAATATTTTTTATATATTACGAAAAAGGCCCCTAAATACTGTGTTAACAAAATCACTATAACTGAAAGAAATATTAATTGTCTGAATTAGCGATATTATTATTAAATAAACCATTGTTTAATCATATTTTCACCAAAAAAAATAATATAATTGCAAAAAATAGTTCATGTGATTTTAATTATTAGAGTTTCTGGAAAAATAAAAAATGCGACATAATTATATTTCCCTTTCATACATGAACGTGGCATCATCAGCGCAAGAAATGTTTTTATAATCTTGAAAATAAACCAAAAATTCATAAATTTGAGACCCAGTAACTTAACGAAAAAAAGAATTTTTTAAATTGGATAATTTCTACTAACGATGAACTTTGATTGGTATGGTAGCCCCGTTCTGTAATAACCAGGTGGGATTAGCCTTCCAACAACCACCCACTTTTACACCGCCCTCAAAATTTTATTTTTAGAGATTCAACAATTTCGTTAATTTAACAATTCATCGTCAATTATTTGGAAAGATTTGTATTTGTTTTGTCTTTTTTTCATTAATAAATATTTAATAAGTTAAAAACAATTATTTATTAATAAATAAAGAGAATTCAAACATGACATTTTATTTCAAAATTGAATTCTGTTTATCAATAAATAACTTTTTTAACTTTTTTTTTTTCAATTATTAAATAGTCAGTGTAGTCATTGACTTTAATTTACTTTTTTACACTTAAGATTTTAAAAAATACACTTTATTTTTAAAAGAATCAATGTAATTTATCGTTACGACACGTTAAGAATAAATCGAGTAACTAAAGTTTTAAATCATGTTAAAAAAATTGATAAAATTGACGCAGTTCGTAAGGTAAAAATAATTTTTATCATTAAAAAAGTTTTATTTCAAATTCTAAGGAAAAACATTGGTAAACAGACGTCATCAATAATTTCAGAGTATTACTAAATTAAAAACTAATACCAAGTTAAATATAAACCTTTTTAGTTAAAAATAAAATAAAATCTTAATTGCGTACATTCACAAATATTTGAATTAAATAAGCATTTCCTTTTTTATTATAACAAAATAAGGGTACTTAAATTTCTTTATAACCTTAAAAAGAATAAAGAAATTAATGGATAATAATTTTTCAACTTCTATAAACTATTACAAAACCATTTTTATATATAAAGTTAAAAATGATAAATTATGACATTTTTGTCTTCCATATATTTTGCATAGCGATAGTCAATTGGTAGACAAAGTTGTTTTCCGATTAACTGATGCCGGATTTTACTAATTTATGACTTTTGGGGGGATAATTTTGCTAATTTTTAGTAAAACCTGGGAATTATTTTTATAATTCAGTGCCTTATGACTTTAATTTCATAATTATCTTTGAAATAGTTCCTATAAACTTATATTTATCTTTCAAGGGATTTTTACAAGTAATTTTTTCAAAGTTCAAAATTCAATGAATTTTTGGGTTTTTTAGCCGCCGTGATAACATTTTTCATTATAGTTTATTTTTCACACGTAAATATACAGTTTTTTTTGTTTAGAAATTAAGTTTAGGCTTTTATCTTTCAGACACAATCAAAGTTTACACGGAAACTAATTAAATAATTAATGATAAGCGCTTTTTAATAAGCATAGTCCGTACAAGAGACGGCCATTTTTGCACGTACCTATCAAACGGAATTTCTATGAACAGTGATTCTTTCCAAGAACTTCTCTTCCGTGGAACACGTTACCACGGAACTGTTTCCCTGCTGAATCCAACATGGTCGTCTTCAAATTTAGTATCAACAAATAATACGCGTTGAATTTTTTTTTTTTCAAATAGTTAAATACGTGAAAAAACATCCCGGTATGTGTTCATCTTATTTTCCTATGTTTTGTCGTTATTCAATAAATTTTAAAATTTTCACTTTTTCTGAAGACGTTCGTTGATCCGAACGAAACAGGTAAAATCTCTCGGGGTTTTTTTATGATTAATTTCTGTATTCAATTTGTTTTTCCTTTTGTCTTTTTCACACACACATATATATATTTATGTGTGTGTATGTGTATGTTACGATAGATATGACTAAATTCTTATCCACAGACACACGTGTTTCATCTTTTTTACCGGGAATCATCAGTGTGGAGGGTGCTTGCTCTGCCGGTTACATGATTTAAACCCCTCAGACTTAAGTCAACAATTTAACTTTTGTCTGAACGCCTAGAACGATGCGGCCACGAAACCAACTACGTTGAAGAAAGAGAATAAAGATCTATTCATGTCTAAGTAAGGGGCGCATGTAGAAAGCTATATATATATATATATATATATATATATATATATATATATATATATATATATATATATATATATATATATATATATATGAAATTAAAAATGGAAAAAGCGGAAGATCTGTGAGCTCAACGTTTAGCTCAACTAATGCTACAAATGAGAAAAGACGTTTGTCATTTTTAGCATTTTTCGTTCGCTCTTGATAAAGCCCACGTAGCAGTTGAGCGAAACGTTGAGCTCGCAGATCTTCCACTTTTTCCATTTTTAATTTCATAGCATCAGATGTTTTACCCTTTCATCTATATATATATATATATATATATATATATATATATATATTATATCTCCAATAATCTTTTTTATGTCTCTGTGAGTATCATCATCATAAAAAAGTCCTGGACAAACAGCACAATTCTGTTATATTTAATAATGTTTGCATAAATTAAAGAATGTTGCCTAAATACACACAATTATATATATATATATATATATATATATATATATATATATATATATATATATATATAGAGAGAGAGAGAGAGAGAGAGAGAGAGAGAGAGAGAGATTGATTGATTGATAGATAGATAGATAGATAGATAGATAGATAGATAGATAGATAGATAGATAGATAGATAGATAGATAGATAGATAGATATAAAGTGATATACAGGACCTAGCAAAAAACATGGCATTCCACAAATACAAGAATCTATTTCAGAGGGGAACTAGATGGTATAGTCAGAGAGATAAATAAATCTAACAACATCCTAGTAAAAATAGATAAAACAAGGAACTTTTATGAAGTTAGCTGACAAGAATACAGAAGCCTAATGAACAAAGAACTACCAAAATACAAACAAACACTAATAGAAGTTATCAACACAGAAAAGAAAAGAATTACAGATGATGTACAAATTAGAGAGAGCGTAGGGAAACTACAGGAAAACGAAGCGTACATTTTACTTAAAGGCCACAAACCAGATTTTAACACAAACCCATCAACTAGACTTTTCAACCCAAACCGACTATAAATTGAAAGGATAAGAAAATGATTCTGGAAAATTCAAGGATAAATATAAGCTAAACCAATGGATTAATACCATAGATACCATAAATTGGTGTTCAATGATCAATGGGAATGGTAGATGTGCTTTTATTCAATTTTACATCATGGAATATTACCTATCTATAACTAAAGTCCTTTCCGAACAAGCAATTGAATTTGCTAAAGAGTCCACATATATCTCTGAAAAAGATACCAATATTATAAAGAACTGTCGTAAAACAGTTAGCATTAGTAACAGCGAACAATGGACAAAAAATAGGTAAAACAGATCTTTCGATGTGTCTATAGGATCGCTGGACTCTAGTAGGTTTATATATATTACGAAATATTACCAGAAATAATAATAAAGATGTAAAAGATATAGGATTATATAGGGATGACGGTTTAATGGTACTAGCGCTAAATGTGACAAGATTAAAAAGATAATTCACAAAGAAATGAATAAACTAGAGCTTATGGTTGAAATTACTGGCAACCCGAAACAGGTTGACTTCCTTGATGTTACATTTAATCTAGCAAATAACAAGTATAAACCTTTCATGAAGGAAAACTCTAACCCCATATACGTGCATCCACAATTAAACAACCAACCTTCCATAATTAAGCACATATCTAAGTCCATAGAAAGTAGAATTAGTAACAATTCATCGGACGAAACAACGTTTAATAACTATAGAAACATTTATAACACGGTCCTAAAGAATAGCGGATACATTAACGCTGATATAGGGTATAAGAATATAGAAACAAATGCAAACAGCGCTAGAAATCGAGGCTGGAAAATCATCTGGTTTATGCTTCACTTCGATCTAATGTTGAAAACTAAAATTGGTAGTAAATTCTTGCCACTTATAAACAAACACTTTCCACCGGGTAATGTATTACATAGGTTATTTAATAGAAATACATTGAAATTAACTTATATTTGCACAGACAACCTGGAGAGAATCATTAAAAAAAACACAACAAAATACTTAAGAGAAATGACACAAATAACAGAATTAACAGTGATGGAACCATTAATAACTGCAATTGTCAAAGACCAGATGAATGTCCCTTACAGAACAATTGCCTTACTACCTCAGTAATATATTGCGAAAATATACACAGCAGTAAATCCAGAAGAAAAGAAGTTATATATAGGAAGCAGGTCAAGGAGTTATAAAGATAGGTTTTACGTACACACATTATCATTCAGACACAACAACAAAATACATGAACACTTCGCTTTAACTCACTCTGTTTTTTGTGCCTTACTGAGAAACTGGAAATTATAAGGTTTAAGGACATGGAAAATTACTATATGTTAGACAAGAAACGGCTCTGACTTGCAGACATTTCAAGGAACATACACTGAGCAGATTTTGAATTATAAACACTGCTGTCAATTAATAGCTGAAATTACGCTGCTCCCAACCCTACTATTATACTACATTTTATTTTATTTTATATTATTTATTTTTATTTTTTATTTTTATTTTATTATTTTATGTTATTCTATGTTTTTGATTTTCTCTTTTTTCTCTCTATTTTTCTTTATTTTTCTTTGTTTCCTACGTTATACTTAACCTTTATGTTTATATTGAACCTTTATTTCAGTTTATTTAATGCTAGGTTGTGTTTATTTACCCTTGTCACAATATAGTATGCTCATATGTTGGGTTTTTATTTTATTTTGTTTGTTTGCCTTGATAATGTTTGCTTTGTGTTTGTTCCTTGAATTTATGCTAGCGCTGCTCCAAATGTAAACAGGTTGAATTAGGACTATTAGATAAGATGGGTGCTGTGAGATACTGAGGCAGGGAATGTAATCATTTTGGGCCTACAGGCTGTATTATATATCCATAAATTATGGAATCACAGCACACGAAGAGGTATAAAAATAGAATGAAATATATGAGCGTGTATATAAATAAATTTACAGGATGAATATCGGCAGATGTATTTCTTAATTCATGGATCCCGTTATTTAGTTATTTAGTTTCGTAAGAACAGCATGTATACGTGAGGAAGTTGAGTAGATATATGCCCTTGCGCAGGGGGGGGGGGGATAAGAGTGTATGCCTGTGTATAGTATATGTGGAGATATGTATGTACATATTATATGTGTATGTATAGGGATATGGAAACTTAAATGGAGATGCATTTTTCGATAGAAATATGCAGATATTGTCCAGTATATATTATGTTGTACGAATGGGTGTGTATAAAGTTGCAGGTTTTATTTAGTAACGTAATTCTAGGCTAACATACTTATTTATTGTCTGTCTATCTACGTATATATGTGAATAAATGCTGTTTGTATTCGCATTTACATCCAATTGTTTGGTTTATGGATATGAGTGTGCTTAGATGTGAATATATATATATATATATATATATATATATATATATTTATATATATATATATATATATGTGTGTGTGTGTGTGTGTGTGTGTGTGTGTGCGTGTAGTTATATATATGTATGTATATGTGTGTGTATATATATATGTATATGTACGTATAGCCGTGTGCATGTATGTATGAGTATGTGTGTATATGGATATGTGTAAATGTATGTATATATATATATATATATATATATATATATATATATATATATATATATATATATATTAAAGAAAGAAAGATAAAGATAAAGAATTGCATAAAGTTACATAAAATGAATACAAATTTTATTACATCGAAAGTTCAGATGCAAGGAGTTACATTAATCCTTAACCCATGGTTTTTCAAAGATAAAACTCTTCTCGTCAGAGGATAAAATTTGGTAATGTGGTATTTATAACAATTAAATATTACCTAGTTCCATTTCACTTTGAAAAATTGAAGAATAAAACTAGAAAGATTGGGGATAAAGAAATAAATGGCCGGGAAGGAAAAATTAGCAGTATTGAGTAGCCATTTTCGAAGACAAAAGGGGGCGCTATGGTGCAGATAGCAGAATAGCAAAAGTTTGTAGAATTGGAGAAAGTTTTTTAACAATTTTTACAGGGTTTCAAGTAAGAGGTAGAGGGTTCAAAAATATCTCACTTGGTCCGTATGGATTCGTACTCCGTTATGTATATAGTTCCGTAGAGTTACAAGTAAAAATCTGGACTGGTATTTTAAATAATTTGTATTAATTTTATGTAATTTTATGTAATTTTATGCAATTCTTTATCTTCATCTTTCTTTAAAATTGATTGCTCTACTCAATGTATTGAGCGTTACTGTATTGCGATAGATCACTTTACCATACTTCAATTATCGTAAATTCTATTATCATTAGTATATATATATATATATATATATATATATATATATATACATGCATTTTTTTATTTTAGGTCTGAAGAGGTTGGCTCGAGAGAGATCGCAGCTGAAACATGTATGCACATATGTAACCAATAATGTCTGTATAAATAAAAATTTATACTAAAAAAACAGCTCTACTTGTTATTGAGCACTTTTTATAAACACTGGAGTTTCATTGGATTAAGATCTAGAAAATAAAAATAATGCATATATATATATATATATATATATATATATATATATATATATATATATATATATATATATATAGTGTGTCAGGTTGTATATGAAAAGAAATCAAATAAAGTGCTCGTGACTACAATCGTTTCAACTTGCCGACGATTCCATTGGGCACAGAGATTTACTAAAGATGTCTAAATCTGCCCTTCTGGATGAAACCGCGGTACATTGCTGAAATATGTAATATACAGTATCTAAATAAATTATATATATATATATATATATATATATATATATATAAAAACCTTAGTTATTCAAAGAGACAATTCATATTTCATTCCAAAAACATTTTATTAACAGACAAATGTGTCTGCCCGTATAAAGAACATATATTTTTATGATATCCAAAAATATAAAAAATATTCATGAAGAGGCTTCATCAGTGTATAATTTCCCACAGTCAGGTAGAAAAATGTAAATGCACCCGGCATTAATTTTATTTATACATATCTATTTTTTCATCAAAATTTAAAGAGAAACCTTTTATATATAAAAGTTCATGATGTATAATGTTCATTATATCTGGGGTGTTTTCCCTTTTTTTTTTAATGTTCATATCCGAATGATAAAATCCATATATCAAAGTAAACATGTAAAAAATAGTGATATATCACCAACCGCAATTATTTGTAGTAAAGCTTCTTTTTTCTCTCTCATTTATTTCTTGTTCTTTTATTCTTACTCCTTTTTTCATTTACCAAATGTCATGACCTAGCTGTCTACGAATCTCATACAAATTACTATATATATATATATATATATATATATATATATATATATATATATATATATATATATATATATACAGTATAGTCATTTTGTGGTTAAAGGAAAATATTTATTAAACAGAAATTGAAATATATTACAAATGAATACAAAATTGATATGAAATGTGAAAATGTCCAACGTCAATAACATTTCAGGAATGCAACGACAAATAATAGCTAACTAATAAAATGTCCTTTTTCAAAACCAATATGCAAATATCAGGAAGAAGAAGAAGAAGAAGAAGAAGAAGAAGAAGAAGAAGAAGAAGAAGAAGAAGAAAAAGCAATAATAATAATAATAATAATAATAATAATAATAATAATAATAATAATAATAATAATAATAATAATGACAGGATTATTAATCTCATCCAGAAAGCAATGGAAACATGGAGACTAAAACTGACAGCCGGAGGACAATACCTGTCTGAGATAAAAATACAGAGAGGCATTTTTCAAGGAGACTCCCTATCACCACTACTGTTTATAATAGTCATGATGCCACTCAACTACATACTCAGAAAGTGTGATGCCGGATACAGGTTTACGGATACAGAACAAAGAATAAACCACCTGATGTACATGGATGACCTTAAACTGTTTGCAAAAAACAAAAAAGAACTGGAAAAGCTGATAAACACAACCAGGATATTCAGCCAGGATATCCAAATGGAGTTTGGAATAGAAAAATGTGCACTGCTAGAGATCAAAAAAGGAAAACTGGAGACGACAGAAGGTATAGAACTCCCCAACCAAGAGGAGATGAGGGCGCTAGGAGAACAAGATAGCTACAAATACCTGGGAGTTCTGGAGGCAGACACAATCAAATATACAGAAATGAAAGAGAAGATTGGAAAAGAATATCTACGAAGAACAAGGAAACTCTTAGAAACTAAACTATATAGCAGAAACCTAGTAAAAGGGATCAACACATGGGCTGTATCACTAATAAGATACTCTGGACCATTCATAGGCTGGACCAAAGAAGAACTCAGGCACCTTGACCAAAGAACAAGAAAACTAATGACTATGCACAATGCTTTGCACCCAACAGACGACACGGACAGACTCTACGTGAAAAGAAATGAAGGAGGTAGAGGACTGGTAAGTATAGAAGACTGTGTGGAAGACACCAAAAAAGAGCTGGAGAAATATGTAACCCAGAACACGGAAAGACTGATCACCACAGCAAGAGACACCAGCCCAACAAACAACCCCGGAAGTACCGAACCCAGAAACAAAAAGACAAGAAAGGAAAAGTGGGAAGAAAAACAACTACATGAACGCTTTACAAGACTCACAAGCGATGAAGCCAATGAAAACAGCTGGGCATGGCTAAGAAAAGGACACCTGAACAGAGAAACGGAATCTCTGCTGACGGCCGCACAGAACAATGCGATTAGGACAAACTTTATTAAAGCAAAGATAGATAAAACCCAGGAAAACAGCAAATGCCGACTGTGTGGACAAAGAGACGAAACGATAAATCATATAATAAGTGAATGCAGCAAGCTAGCACAAAGGGAATACAAGAACAGACATGACAGCATGGGGAAAGAAGTACACCGGGAAATGTGCAAACAACTGAATTTCGAATATGCAAAAAAACGGTACACACACAAACCAGAAACTGTACTAGAAAACGAAAAACACAAAATCATATGGGATATGAATGTACAAACAGACAAACCCATAACAGCAAGGAGACCGGATATGATAATAATCAACAAGAAGGAAAAATCTTGCAAAATCGTGGACTTTGCCGTTCCAGCAGACCACAGAGTGAAGATCAAAGAGACGGAAAAGAGAAGCAAATATACTGAACTTGCCAGAGAATTGAAAGGAATATGGAACATGAAGAAAGTCAGTATAACACCAATAATCATAGGAGCACTAGGAACAGTCCCCAAAAACATGGAGAAAAGACTGGGAGAAATAGGAATCAAAGGGATAACTGAGACCATACAAAGGACAGTAATGATCAAAACAGCTACAATCCTGAGAAATGTCCTCGAATGCGGAAACCAACCCACATAAGCAACGAATGGAGAACAAACACATGGAAGCACAAGACAGCAGAACCGGGGAAAATACAACCGCACGAGAGAGACGCAAGCATAGGCTGACGCCACAAAATTATGGACAGAGGGTCGAGGAGGGAAAGCGCAAACCAGATCTTCACTGGAAGAGCGCGGACAGCTCTGGGACCTTGGGAAGGCTTGTTGCCACTCGGGCCCCAGAGGGGACCAATGGCCCTTATCAGCAGGAAATCGTTGGTAGGTGGCTGTTGCGATTACCGCAAGGTCATCAGCGGTGATGAACGAAAAGAGGTGGAGCATACTGGAGGCCTGAGAAGACTTGTTGTCACTCGGACTCCAGGGAATACCAAAGGTTGTCGGCAGTGGGTGACCACTGACGATGACCAGTGTGATAACTCCTAGTGAGTAAATAATAATAATAATAATAATAATAATAATAATAATAATAATAATAATAATAATAATAATAATAATAATCACAGACCTAAACAACTTGATATATGTGGGGGCAAAATCAGTAAGTATGAAACTTAGAAAAGAAAAAAAGCCTGGCCAAAAGAAAAGAACCGACAAAACCTGGATGGGAAATCAGACTGGAAACCCAGATAACCAAACTCCGAAAAGAAGCTTACACAAACTCCCTCTAACACATGCTTCCTAAAAATACCACACTTTAGCGATAGAATAACCTCGGCCATCCGCAAAGCCATCCACAAAGAACACTTAGACATTCAACTCACACACTCCGGACCTACACTAAGACAACACCTATCTAAACCTAGAACACCTTTCAACACGAACCCTTGCACCCTAGCAAACTGCCCCATCAACAACACGGGTTTATGCAACCGCACATATGCTATATACCAGATACAATGTGCGGTCTGCAATGAATTCTACATCGGCAGTACAGTGAGACCTTTGCATATACGGATTAAAGAACACGTAACCACCAAGGCATCATCCTTCCAAAAACATATAACACATGGCCACAACCCCACCAAAGACATACGAGTCAAGATACTAGCTAGCGAAAGAGACCAGGGCAATCTCAGACTCAAAGAATCTATATTAATTAGAAAGCTATCCCCTAAATTGAACAACAGAGCCGAGCTAAACTCCAACTTCTTAATATAACCACACACGACAAGCACCATCATCACATTTTACTAACAAACATCTATGATACTATGCAGACATACTATTAACAATAACAACACTAAATGAAGTTAGTTAGGCCCATATTATTAGCCCAATTACTGACACTGGTACACACACAACCACTTGCACCTGCTGCTAACTCGGACACGTGGTTGCACTTGTTGCCCGCCTTACTTATTAACTTGAAATCCCGACCATTATATACCACGACTGCACATAAAAAAAAATCTAATAATATAGATAAATAATAATATAGAATCGAACAAAAAAAATAAATAAATAAAATAAATAAATAAATAAAAAATAAAAATAAAGGAAAAAAAATAAAAAAATAAAGAAATAAAGAAATAAAATAAAGAAATTAATAAATAAATAAAATAATATGTATGCATGTATGTATTTTACATATACGTATATATATATACACATATATACATACACCAACACACGCACACACACACACACATATATATACCAAAGGCTCTATTAACGACGCCCCACCTCCATACCCAGGATTCCTCACCCACCCAATCACATCTGCTACTACACACACACGGTAAACAAATTTATAGAACGAAATTACTAAAGGGACATAACTCCCACAAACAAAGCTTGACTACCACGAGTTATCAGCCCCTGCCACCGAAATACGATTATTCAGTATATTATTAACAAAACAAACAACGTTATATAAAAAAAAATAATAAATAAATAAATAAATAAATAAAAATAAATTACTCAGTATAATTACTAACAAAATAAACAGCAACGGTTAAAATAGCAAATAATAAAATAAATAAGAAACTTCCCCGGACCTACTACTAAAAACAAACCAACATTTCCGGCCCCGGCTTTCGGCAAAAAAAAAAAAAAAAAACCACACTCCAACGAGTGGTAGTATTTATTTTATTCTGAGGATGAGGGATACCCTCGAAAATTAAATGAAAAGGACAAACTCCAACCCAACACCACGGTCACGATACACTGGTAAATAAAAAAAATAAAAATTTGAAAATTATTGACTTTTCAATATTGTCACTTTGTTTTGTTTTTACGATTCCACGTGTCGTATGTGTCACTCTAACAACGCATTGTTATCGCCTTCAAAAAAAATAATATTCTTATATATATATATATATATATATATATATATATTTTTTTTTTTTTTTTTCCTTTAATTATTTTTTTGCTTCTTTATTATTATTATTTTTTATTTTTTATTTTTTTTATTTATTTATTTTTTTTTTAAAATATTTTTTATTCATTTTTTGGGGGGTGGGGAGCTGATTATTTTTTATTTATTTATTTTTTGAGGGGAGCTGATTATTTTTTATTTATTTATTTATTTTGTGGGGTGGGGTGGTGAGCTTATGGTGTTACTTGCTATTTCTGTTCATTGGTCCATTTTTATGTTGTGTCAGTTGAGGCCGTAGTAATTTATTGGGGGGAGGGGGGGGGGCTTATTAAGTGGTGTTTCTTGCATTTTCTGTTTCTTTGTTTGTGGTGTTTTCTTCTGTTAGTTTTGTTTTCTTCCTGTGTTAGATTCCGTATGATCCTTCGTAGCTTATGCGGGTTAGTTTCCGCATTCAATAATTTTTCTTAAGATTGTAGCTGTTTTGATCATTGCTGTCCTTTGTACAGTTCCAATGATTCCTTTGATCCCAATTTCTCCCAGTCGTTTTTCCAGGTTTTTTGGGATTGTTCCTAGTGCTCCTACGATTATTGGTATTATACTGACTTTCTTCATGCTCCATATTCCTTTCAGTTCTCTGGCTAGTTCTGTGTATTTGCTTCGTTTTTCTGTTTCTTTGCTTTTCACTCGGTGGCATGCTGGAACGGCGAAGTCTACGATTTTGCAAGATTTTTCCTTCTTGTTGATTATTATAACATCCGGTCTTCTTACTTGTATGAGTTTGTCTGTTTGAATATCCATATCCCAGATGAGTTTGTGTTTTTCATTTTCCAGTACTGTTTCTGGCTTATGTTTGTACCATTTGTCTGCGTATTCGAAATTAAATTGTTTGCACAGTTCCCGATGTACTGCTTTCCCCACAGAGTCATATCTGTTCTTATACTCGTTCTGGGCTAGTTTGCTGCATTCATTTATTATATGATTTATTGTTTCGTCTCTTTGTCCACAGAGTCTGCATTTACTGTTTTCCTGAGTTTTATCTATTTTAGCTTTAATGTAGTTTGTCCTAATTGCATTGTTCTGTGCAGCCATCAGTAGAGATTCCGTTTCTCTGTTCAAGTGTCCTTTTCTTAGCATTGTCCAGCTGTTTTCGTTAGTTACTTCTCTTGTCAGTCTTCTGAAGTGTCCATGTAGTATTTTTTTCCCCCACTTTTCTTTTCTTGCCGTTTTGTTTCTGGTTTCGGTGCTTCCCGAGTTGTTCGTTGGATTGGTGTCTCTTGCTGCGGTGATAAGGATTTCCCTGTGTTGAGTTATGTATTTTTCCAGCTCTTTTTTTGAGTCTTCCACACAATCTTCTATATTTACCAGTCCTCTTCTCCCTTCGTTTCTTTTCATGTAGAGTCTGTCCGTATCGTCTTTTGGGTGTAGTGCATTGTGCATGGTCATTAATTTTCTGGTCCTCTGGTCCATGTGCCTGAGTTCCTCTTTGGTCCAGCCTATGAATGGTCCAGAGTATCTTATTAGTGCTACTGCCCAGGTGTTTATTCCTTTTACTAGATTCCTGCTATATAATTTCGTTTCTAGGAGTTTTCTTGTTCTTCATAAATATTCTTTTCCAATCTTCTCTTTAATTTCCGTAGATTTGATGGCGTCTGCCTCCAGAACTCCAAGATATTTGTAACTATCCTGTTCGTCTAGCGCCCTCATTTCCTCTTGGGTGGGGAGTTCTATTTTCTCTGTTGTCTCCAGTTTTCCTTTTTTTATTTCTAGTAGTGCACACTATTCCATTCCGAATTCCATTTGGATGTCCTGGCTGAAGATTCTGGTCATATTTATCAGTTTTTCCAGTTCTTTTTTGCTTTTTGCAAATAGTTTTAGGTCATCCATGTACATCAGGTGGTTTACTCTTATTTCTGTGTTTGTAAACTTGTATCCGGCATCACATTTGCTGAGTATGTAGTTAAGTGGCATCATAGCTATTATGAACAGTAGTGGTGATAGGGAGTCTCCTTGGAAGATGCCTCTCTGTATCTTTATCTCAGTCAGCTGTTGTCCTCCGGCTGTCAGTTCCAGTCTCCATGTTTCCATTGCTTTCTTAATAAGATTAATCATCCTTTCAGGTATTTTGTATATTTTCAAACATTCAATTATCCATGCTTGAGGGATTCTGTCATAAGCTTTTTTGTAGTCAATCCATGCCATGGATATGTTCTTTTTCCTGTTTTTTACCTCCTTCAGTATCTTTTGATCGATGTATAGGAGGTCATACGTCCCTCTTTTCCCTTTACAGCATCCTTTTTGTTCTTCGGGGAGTAGTCCACGTTTGTTTAGGGACTGGTAGATTTGTTCTCTCAGTTGTGCCGTCAGGATTTTCCACATTGTTGGTAAACAGGTAATTGGTCTGTAGTTGCTTGGGGTTGTTCCTTTTCTGGCTTCTTTTTGTATAAGCGTTGTCCTTCCTTTGGTCATCCACATTGGTATGTCTGTTTTGTGGATACATCCTCTCAGTTTCTGCGTCAGTCTTTCATGTAGGGTTGTGAATTTTTTAAACCAATATGCATGTATTCCATCATGACCTGGTGTTTTCCAGTTTGCCATTTTCCTTAGGGGGTCCTTTATGGTTTCTTTAGTAATCTCTGTTTCTGTTCCTTCTTCTATTTCCTGTAGTTCATTTTTCATGTTTTGTAACCACTTGGCATTTTTGTTGCGTGTTTTAGGATTTTCCCATATCTTGCTCCAGAAGTGTTTTGTCTCTGTCGGGTCAGGATGTTCTGATGTTATTCGTTCTCCGTTTACGTTTTTGTAAAACTGGCTTTCATTGTTTTCAAAGGTCCTGTTCTGTTTTTGCTGTTCTGATTTGTATCTATATCGTCTCAGTCTTCCCTCTATTGCTGCTATCTTTTGTTTTAATTCTTCATGTTTCTTATTCATTTTTTCCTTGTCGACCACATTTCTGCTCTTCCATTCTTTCCTATTTTCTTTCATCCTGTTTACGGTGTAAGCTTCTTTTCGGAGTTTGGTTATCTGGGTTTCCAGTCTGATTTCCCATCCAGGTTTTGTCGGTCCTTTCTTTTGGCCAGGCTTTTTTTCTTTTCTAAGTTTCATACTTACTGATTTTCTACAAGAAAGCTGCCTGCAGAGATATCTTCGTAAACTATAAATCGGCCCTCCCTACCAAAGCCAAAATAGGATATGCTGTGAACGAAGTAAACCGCATCCGTAACAAATGTACTACGGAAACCGACAAGACACCCTCTGTTAGACACTTCCAACAGATACTCGAGCGGAATGGATACCCTAAAAACATCAGACACTACAATAAGACATCTAGAAAACACCCAAAACAAACTCCCTCTAACACATGCTTCCTAAAAATACCACACTTTAGCGATAGAATAACCTCGGCCATCCGCAAAGCCATCCACAAAGAACACTTAGACATTCAACTCACACACTCCGGACCTACACTAAGACAACACCTATCTAAACCTAGAACACCTTTCAACACGAACCCTTGCACCCTAGCAAACTGCCCCATCAACAACACGGGTTTATGCAACCGCACATATGCTATATACCAGATACAATGTGCGGTCTGCAATGAATTCTACATCGGCAGTACAGTGAGACCTTTGCATATACGGATTAAAGAACACGTAACCACCAAGGCATCATCCTTCCAAAAACATATAACACATGGCCACAACCCCACCAAAGACATACGAGTCAAGATACTAGCTAGCGAAAGAGACCAGGGCAATCTCAGACTCAAAGAATCTATATTAATTAGAAAGCTATCCCCTAAATTGAACAACAGAGCCGAGCTAAACTCCAACTTCTTAATATAACCACACACGACAAGCACCATCATCACATTTTACTAACAAACATCTATGATACTATGCAGACATACTATTAACAATAACAACACTAAATGAAGTTAGTTAGGCCCATATTATTAGCCCAATTACTGACACTGGTACACACACAACCACTTGCACCTGCTGCTAACTCGGACACGTGGTTGCACTTGTTGCCCGCCTTACTTATTAACTTGAAATCCCGACCATTATATACCACGACTGCACATAAAAAAAAATCTAATAATATAGATAAATAATAATATAGAATCGAACAAAAAAAATAAATAAATAAAATAAATAAATAAATAAAAAATAAAAATAAAGGAAAAAAAATAAAAAAATAAAGAAATAAAGAAATAAAATAAAGAAATTAATAAATAAATAAAATAATATGTATGCATGTATGTATTTTACATATACGTATATATATACACATATATACATACACCAACACACGCACACACACACACACATATATATACCAAAGGCTCTATTAACGACGCCCCACCTCCATACCCAGGATTCCTCACCCACCCAATCACATCTGCTACTACACACACACGGTAAACAAATTTATAGAACGAAATTACTAAAGGGACATAACTCCCACAAACAAAGCTTGACTACCACGAGTTATCAGCCCCTGCCACCGAAATACGATTATTCAGTATATTATTAACAAAACAAACAACGTTATATAAAAAAAAATAATAAATAAATAAATAAAAATAAATTACTCAGTATAATTACTAACAAAATAAACAGCAACGGTTAAAATAGCAAATAATAAAATAAATAAGAAACTTCCCCGGACCTACTACTAAAAACAAACCAACATTTCCGGCCCCGGCTTTCGGCAAAAAAAAAAAAAAACCACACTCCAACGAGTGGTAGTATTTATTTTATTCTGAGGATGAGGGATACCCTCGAAAATTAAATGAAAAGGACACACTCCAACCCAACACCACGGTCACGATACACTGGTAAATAATTAAAAAAAAAAATTTGAAAATTATTGACTTTTCAATATTGTCACTTTGTTTTGTTTTTACGATTCCACGTGTCGTATGTGTCACTCTAACAACGCATTGTTATCGCCTTCAAAAAAAATAATATTCTTACTCTATACACAATGCTCCAAGCGAACTACAACATTCTTCTCATATATATATATATATTTGTGTTATAATGGGATAATTCCAGGAGGAAATCTGGGTATGAGAGCTCAATGTAGTAAACAGAGCAAGAATAACATAAAATATAATAACACGAAATCACATAATTGTCGATGCAATAATTTATTTCAACCGTGCGGTTTTTTCAAGCATCACTCAGACAATTACATTTTTGAGACTGATAGAAAATTGAATTTCCCTACGACAATTCAAACACAACCAGAGAGAGTGGTGGTAGCAATCAATTTGATAATCTTTTATAGAGAGGGGGACATTTAAAACTGATATTTAACTATGGCGGTCGAAGGGGAGGGATCTTTAAGTTAATCAACTAAAAACTGCCGTGTCAAAATTATGACACATACGACTTGACGATATCATACATATAGACAACTTTACTTACGCGCATACACAAAACTAAATACGCACACATCCTATGCATACGCACATACATAATCTCACTCGCACATTACCATAACTAAGCATAATCACATACACAACTTTTATTCATACATCTCTAGCCGAGACGAAATGCGTCCGGCGAAACTCGTGTTCTCAAACTCGGTAGGAGAAAAGAAAGAAAGAAACAAGAGAAGAAATAGACAAACCGCGTGTCATAGATTCCCAGTCCGTCTGGATTACAAGAAAGAGAATCTAATTGAAATAAAATTATACTCATATACATATTATTACTTAATAAATATTTTAAAGTTTATTATTATTTTTCTTAAGAAATTAAATGTACATATTCAAATTAAAAAGGAATAAAACAGTATAATATTTAATGTTATATATAAATAATTATTTGTTTACATAGGCGTTTTATTTATTAGATATTTTTCATGGTATTCACCGGTTGAAAATTCATCAGGCGAATTTGAGTTCCCGTGTTGATTCTGTGTTTTGTAAACACTGTTTACACATTTAATTATCACAAATATATATTGAATTGTCGAGCGCTGGCTTATCTAATCCCACTTTCCCGACCTTTTGTCACACCTTACCTTGTGGGAGTTAGATAAATAAAAACTAGTTCAGCCAGGGGGTTTTACCCCACCAAATAAACCGGTACTGTCCGGGCCTTTGGGTCTGGATTCACGCCCGTCTATTGGGGCTTGTCCGTCCTGTGCAGTTCTAGGAGGTGCACCTCCCAGGTTTTGTCTTCCCTCTTTGGGGAGGAGTAAGTTTATTGCTTACTGTCTGAGGCGGCCCTACCGGGGAATGCCGACGAAGCTGCCCAGGCAATTTTTAAATGGCCAGAGTGCTCACCTCTCGAGCACTGGCTTTCTCATCCCACTTTCCTGACCTTGTGTCAATCTTACCTTGTTGGGGGTAGATAAATAAAATCTAGTTCAGCCAGGGGTTTTTACCCCACCAAATAAACCGGTATCGTCCGGGCCTTTGGGTCTGGATTTACGCCCGTCTATTGGGGCTTGTCCATCCTGTGCAACTCTAGGAGGTGCACCCTCCCAGGCTTTGCCTTCCCTCTTTGGGGAGGAGTAAGTTTATTGCTAACTGTCTGAGGCGCCCCTACAGGGGAATGCCGACGGGGCTGCCCAGTCAATTTTTTAATGGCCAGAGTGCTCACCTCTATAGCGCAGGCTTATCTAATCCCACTTTCCTGACCTTGTGTCACATCTTACCTTGTTGGAGGTAGATAAATAAAACTATTTCAGCCAGGGGTTTTTACCCCACCTAAAATATATGTATTGGAGTTGATGGGAGAATGGATAAGAACACATTGATGTATAAGGAAATTGTGGATGAAAATAGACAGAGAATTATGAAAAAAACTAAGGGACCAGAACACCATTTAACTTTTACAAAAGAAACACCATGTGAAAGTAAATATCTGACACATAGAGTTCTTCCTAATAGTGGTGCAACAGGTGCTGTTCATGCAGATCAAGTGGTGGATGTTTTGCATGAATTCCACAGTGAGAACAGTATCAAGGCTATACTTGTTGACAACACTAATACCAACACAGGTTGCGAAGGTGGAATGGTTGCAATTTTAGAAAAAAAACTTTTTAAAAATCTTCACACAATTGGTTGCTCTTTGCATCATAATGAACTACCTTTCAGAGCCCTTTTTAAAAACATAGATGGTTGCGCAAAGGGCCCTACAACATTCAGTAGCCCTCTGGGGAAATTATGCTCAAATGATTGCCATGATTTACCCCAAATATCATTTTCCACTATTAGCAATCCTCTAGAGTCAATTTTTAAAATTGATGAAATACATGATCTTAGTTCTGACCAAAGACTCATTTATGAATACACAGTAGGTATTTCTAGAGGTAAGGTTGACTCTAGATATGCCTCCTGGAAAATTGGTCCTTTAAACCAAGCAAGATGGTTAACTTTGGCCATCAGGCTCATGTGTTTATGGACTCGTGGTGCATACCCACAAAGGCACACAACAAAACTACACTATGTAGTAAATTTTATTGTAAATGTGTATGCCACTTCTTGGTTTGAAATTAAAAGAAATAGTAAATTCCACAATCAGTAAGTGCACATTTTTAATATGATCCAGAGGATTAAGGAGCAGCCTCAGGAAATCCAAGATATCACATTTAGAAATATACAAGGTAATACATTTTGTTTACTGCCTGAAAACTTTCTATATTCCATGGTTAAATCTGAGGAGATTGAAGTAAGAGAAGAAGCTTTAAAAAGAATTTTGGCCATTAGGTAAGTAATATTTATTCATATATCTCTGACTCAATTATTTATTCCAATTTATAGAATGATTTTTAAAGATTTTATCTAATTTCACCATAATTATTAAAGCAGTACAGATTGGAATTTTTTAATAATTCAATTAATTAATTTGTTCTTTCAGGAGTGAGGAGTCAACCAGAAAAAGATTAAAAAGAATACTACCTATTAATTTTAATGCCACACATTGGACACAATTAATAGATTTAAAATTATGCGGCATTTTTGAACCACCAATGACGGAAGATTTTACTGAATCTGAACTTCGAGAATCGTTGATGAATGGAACCAAGCTTGACTTGCCAGATTTGCCCTCACATTCTCAGGGTGTGGAACGGGCAGTTAAGTTAATAACAGAAGCTTCACAAACTGTATATGGTTTTGAAGCAAGGCATCAACACATTACAGCCAAAGTTTTGAGTCAGAAATTGAGACCAGCATTTTTGTCTAAGGGGTCTTATATGGAGCAATTTGACTCTCTATATTAAGCTCCATTAAAATAGTGTTAGGTTTTTCCTTATTTCTTTGCTTGTTATATTTTCACTTATAACAGAAAAAAATCATTTTTTTAGGTATTCAAATATTACTGTTTAATTCATAACGTTAAAAGGTAGTTTACAAAAGCAGATACTGAAAATGAGGGGGGGGGGGAATTTTCAATTTGAAGATTTCTTTAATTCATATCATTTTTATAAAATAAAAGGACATTCCCTGATTTTAAATGCTAAAATTATTTGGTTTTCACACCAATATTCAAGCAAATCTTGCAAAAACGAGGAATTTTCAGTATATTCTTGTCTACGATCTTTGATACCAAACGCTAAAAAAACCGCTGAAGTTTTTTATCTAATTTTTTGCATGAGTATTTAATAGGTCTATATACAACTTTCGGTACGTGCCTTTTTTTAATATTTAAAAAAAAGTGTAAAATCGACCTACCCTAATATATATATATATAATAAAAAAAAAAAGTAAAAAAAAAAAAATGGTACCAGTCTAGGCTGACACCACACAAAATATCTGCATAGGGTCAAGGAGGATGAGAAGACCGAGGAGGGACAGCAAATACCAGACCTCCACTGGAAGTGCAGAAACTGCTGGGACCTCGGGGAGGCTTACTGCCACCCAAACCCCAGAAAACACCAATGGTCCTTGCCGGCGAGAAATCAATGGTAAACGGCTGTTGTGATACTGCAAATTTATTTTCGGTGGCTATCGAAAAGAGGTGGAGAATACTGGAAATCTGGGGAGACTTGTTGTCACTCAGATTCCAGGGAATACCACCGGTTGTCGGTGAGCAATCACTGATGACCTGTGTGAGAACTCCTAGTGAGTAAATAATATTAATAATAATAATAATAATAATCGAGGAGGATGTGAAGACCGAGGAGGGACAGCACAAACCAGACTTCCACTGGTAAAGTGCAGAGAATGCTGGAACCTTGGGGAGGCTTGTTGCCACCCAAATCCCAGAGAAGACCAATTGTCCTTACCAGCAAGAAACCAATGGTAAGAGACTGTTGCGATACCGCATCGTTATCGAAAAGAGGTGAAGAATACTGGAAATCTGGGGAGACTTGTTGTCACTCAGACTCCAGGAAATACCACTGGTTGTTGTCGGTGAGCAATCACTGACGATGATCTGTGTGAGAACTCCTAGTGAGTACAAAATAATAATAATAATAATAATAATAATAATAATAATAATAATAATAATAATAAATAAATAAATAAATAAATAAATAAATAAAAGGAGTCACAAAAAGATAACTTAGCAAAAATATCGTTAGACACAACGATAACTAAAAAAAGGGTTACTATTTTAACAAAGGTACAATATTGTGCTCCTACTAAGAATAATCACAGGGGGTTTCTCAAATAGAAAAAACAATTAAAAAATAAAAAATAGTTACATACAATGTTTATGGCTAGCGAAATTTAAGGGCAGTTTTTTTTTTTTTTTAATCTTCAAGTAGAATGTTTCCCCTTTCAGAGATTGTGTCCTCTTTACTTAAAAGGGGGCATTCAAAATTACGTTGATTTCTCAACGGAGTACAAAACACACGTCCTCACTCTAAGGACCTTCTGGAACTGAGTTAAAATTGGCGCCAGCAACAGAGTTTGGCTGAAAAGGGGGAGGGGGACAGCTTCGGTTACACCGGAGGTCCTTAGGTACATCATCGCCAAGGGCCGACTTCTAAAAAAGTAAAACCCCACCCATCCCAGCATAGAGAAGAAAACAGGACAGAGACGATCAAGGTCATAGGGTTAAAATACAGACAGGCCGTCAGAAATGTCGACCACCATCACCACCAGCACCACTGCTTTTTGGGGAAGGAAATAACATTTCCAAAAATCCTTTATTTTCATACACAAACATTTTGAGGTTTATTTTCTATACCGGTGGCTTGTATAATTTTGTATCAATTATATCCATTATGCGACGTAGATTTCATATCTTGTCCCACGTTCACTTGGTTAGGACATTCGGACCATAAATTGGTTATGGCCCGGTTGAACTTAAGTGATAGTCCTAGGTTGGCTGGGTACTGGAAGTTTAATACTTTCTTACTGGAGATACGCGACTTCCGGGAACAGCTAACGTTACTACTCCAGCGGGGATTAGTGGGGGTGGTTATCGGGAGTAGGTACTGGGTTAAAACTAAGGCTCAGGTTAGAAACTTTTGTGTCCGCTACAGCCAGCGCTTCGCTCAAGATAGGGCTAGGACGCAAAAGCGAGTAGAGGATAAGATGACCTGGGCGGTGGGTGGGGGGGATCCCCTGGGTGGGGGGGATCCCCTAGAGATAGCATTAATTAAGGGGGACCTCAATCGCTTGGCTAGCGAGCGATACGAAGGTCAAGTAGTTAGAGCTAGGTTAAAGAAAGTCTCTAACGAAGCTGTTGAGCATAAGGCTGCTTTACGTCGTGGTTCGGATGGGTACATTCGGAAGGTGAAAAACCTGGAAGGACATACCCTGGTATCGTCTCGTGAGATCTGTGAGGGGTTCCGTGAGCATTTGGAGGAACGCTTCACCCAACTGCCCAGACTCCGCGGCCAGGAGTTTGTACAGCTATTTGGCTGACTCGCCCCGCCTCGAGGCGACTCGAGCAGCTGGCTGTGATGGCAGGATTACGGAGGGCGAGATCGTTACTGCGTTGAAGCAGGTCGGCTTGAACAAATCTCCAGGACTCGATCGTCTGCTGTACGAAATGTATTTTAGGCTGTTGCCCATGTTTGTCCCAATTCTGAAAGATGTGTTTAACCACTGGTTTGCTCAGGAGTCAATCCCTGGACAGGTAACCAAAGGAGTGGTCACATTACTGAAGAAGGGGGGTCAAACTGGTGGGGGAAATTTAGACGACTACAGGCCCATAACTCTGCTAAACACAGAGTTAAAGATTTTGGCCTGTGTTCTTGCGAACCGCCTGCAGGTTGTTATCGGTGATTTGATCAAGCCTGAGCAGAACTTTACTGTGAAGGGGAGGTCGATTCAGAACAACTTGCATTTGATTCGCATGATCATAGAGGGGACAGAAGACGACGCTGAAGCCGCGCTGATCAATTTAGATCAGTCCAAGGCTTTCAATAGGATCGACCATGGTTTCCTGAAAGCTGTTTTAGCGGCTGCCGGTTTTGGTCCGGACTTCCGCAGGTGGATCTCTATTCTGTATGACTCGCCGACGGCAGTGGTGCAAGTCAATGGAAAGAGGTCGGAATCGTTTGTTATTTCTCGGTCGGTACGTCAGGGTTGTCCGCTGTCGCCCCTGCTCTACATCTTGGCGCTGGAACCCTTCCTTCGCAAATTGAGGGATCAGGCGACAACACCAGTCCTGCGCAGGATCGCTATCCCTCCTCGCAAAGCGCGAGTCAGGGTTTCCGCGTTTGCCGATGATGTCACCGTTTTCGTGTCAAGCCGTACTGACATTCGAACGGTGATTAAGGCGCTCGCTCGGTACGAAGAAGTGACAGGGGCCATAGTCAACCGCAGCAAGTCGAACGGTCTGCGGTTGGGTGCCTGGAGCGGAGAGACCGCTCTTCCAGGTGACTTCAGCTGGTCGGATGGCCCGGTTCGAATCCTCGGCGTGTGGTTCGGGCCGGGCCTCCAGCTGGAAAAGAACTGGTCGGAAGTACAGACAACGGTCGAATCGTCAGTCCGGGCTTGGATTTGAAGGAAGCTTTCCTTAAAGGGCAGAGCGGAGGCATCTGTACTACCACTGCCTGCGGCCCGCCTTCACGCTTTCACGCTTTCACGCGCTTACTCTTCTCGCTTCTTTGGAAGGGCCGGAAAGCGTACGTCCGCAGACAGGTCTGTACTCAAGTTCCGAGTGGGGGAGGCTTGGAGATGCCTGACTTGGCAAGTCATCTACATGCCGAGAGACTGGCATTCCTGAGTCGGACTTTGATGGAAGACACTCCGTGTGTCCCTGCGGTCGGGAGCGCCTTTCCCAACCTCATACCCGACCTCTCGGTCGACGTAGGGCGAGAGGGGAGCCCTTGTTCTTCACCGAATGCCGGGCCACGCTTAGAGCGTTGCCGGGGTCCAGTAACCTTGCCCGGTCTAGGAAGAGACTATATCGGGATCTAGTGGAGGGTACCGCTTCGGACCCACTTGAGGAGCGGCTTGGATTGTCGAGGGAGGAGGCCCGCTCCCAGTGGAATTGGGTGCCGGGCCAGAGTTATCTCAACAATTCTGAGTATTCTCTGACCTGGCGACTGGTTCGGAACGCACTGTCCCTCTATGGCAGATTACGCAGAGATGGTTTAAGGGACGCCCTCTTATGCCCGCGCTGTGAAGACGACGAAGAAGAAACGGCCGAGCACGCCTTCTTCACCTGCAGCAAACTTCGACATCTCTGGGAATACGTCAGGGAGGTGACGGCCCGCATCGATGGTCCTGGATGTAGCATCTGTCATCAACAACGCAGCACCGCCGTGGTCTGGGGAGAAACGAATGGTGTTTCTAGCCATCCTAGCCGTAGCTAGACTAGTGACGTGGGTTACACGTCTTGATGAGGTTCATGGGGTTGGATCTGTTTCGGATCGGGATCTGGTAGTTTACTTTAAACACCAACTTAAAGTGAAGATCAGATGCGATTGGAAACGATTACATCGCATGGATTTCAATAGGAGATGGGTGCATGACACTAGTTTGTGCATCCGACGAGGCGCCAAGTTTGAGTTCGTGTTCCCTCCATAGTTATGGCACACGCGGTACTGGATTCTACGGAACCCACCCCTGTACAGTTTTTTGATTTATTTAAAAAAACTGGTAAACTCTTAAACTAGTAGGAATGAGAGTTATCCTGTCCCTATTTTATTTTTGCCGGCACTAGAGAGCTTCCAAAGATTCCCACTTCCACTGTTTTATTTTGTCCCCGGTCTTTTGAAACCCTTGGCATTACTATCGTGGAAGACGCCATCCACCCCTTGATCCCATTCCCGATGAATTTATTTTTTGAACACTCCTCTCTTAAGTTCCCACTCCCACTTAGTGACCGACCCGCTTGTTTTTGGTCTCGTGCCGGAAAACAGTGGGCGGTCTAACACTTAGCCATGAGGGAAAGCTGGGCCATACTAACTTTTTTATCATTTTATTTTGTTCTTTATTTTTCTTTCTTTTTGAGTGTTTTTAATATTTTTTCCTACTCCCACGATAATTCCTTTTTTACATCGATGTTTTTGGGGATATTTTAAGTAGGGATCCACCCACAGAGTGAATGCGGTATTTTGGTGCAAGAATCTAGTTTAGAGTCAGCAAATGTTCTTTTCTGTTGTTTGTAAATTTTTTTAAAATAAAAAACATTGAACAGCTTGTCTCACTTATCCCCGATCCCCCCTCCCCCTACATAACGGGCACTATGCCTAAGGTCTGGTGAGTTCCCAAGGTTTGTAAAATCTTCATCTGTAGATAAAGGTGAAGGTTGTCCGAAGGAATTCACCTGCCTAAATAAATTGGCTAAGATCAAAGTGTAGTATCTGTTCCGATGGATACTGCACCCCATAGACTGGTGTTGTCTTGGCCTTCGGGGCTTGATTTACGCCGGTCTATGGGTCTGTCCTGTGCAGTTCTAGGAGGTCCATCTTCCCAGGCTTCGCCTCCCCTCTTTGGGGAGGAGTAAGTTTATTGCTTACTGTCTGAGGCGCCCCTACCGTGAAATGCCGACGGGGCTGCCCAGGCAATTTTTAAACCCCACTTTCCCGACCCGACTTTGGGTCACATCTTACTTGTTGGAGTAAGATAAAAACTGGCCTTGTGCCTAACTCCTGGAGAGGAGTAAATCAATACTCATACCATTCAGTAAGTTCTTCTTCTCTATACATCACATCCGTTTGTCATAATATTTTGGACACAATGTCCTTCAATACTTTCTTTTTTCGTTTGATTAAGAAGTTTTCTATTGTAATTGAATGACTCGGAAATATTAGTCCTGATAATATTATTAGTTTTTAAAAAGAATGCTGTGTTGTTTCTATTTTTACATGTGTGGCAGATGCCAATACCGGCCAGGGGATATTTGTTGCGACTCCTTTCTTTCTTTGTTTACTCAGCCCTTCTTCGTCTCTGAGGTAGAAAAGAGGGGATGATCCCATGAAAGCACGTTGGCCGAAGATTCCGGACTGTAGGGAAACGCGGGACTTACCTAACTAGCATGTGTGCATAGTTCAATGGGTCGGTCGTGGAAGTAAATGAATGAAGAAGAAAGAAACAAAAATGGCTGCCTTGTCTCTTTATATGCCTGCAATGTGACCACCTGATATGTAAATGAGATGCTCCTGGTTGGAGATAAAAGAGGGTTGATTTGTTGTTTTGAGGGGACGTTCACTTTGAAGTTGGATTTCAAAGAGATAAGTGAGATATACAGAGGTTGGAAGTTATAAGCTATTTCGGCGCTTGGTGTGTGGTGACTCGAAAGGCAGAAAATGGACAAATTCGATTTTCGCTTGATACCTGAGTTTGATGGATCTACCGCTGGACCGTCTGTTGTTGAATGGGTTGAAAAGGCTGAGAAGATCTGTACACTGTGCAGAATTAAAGAACCAGCCACAGTCATTCCTCTGAGGTTAATCGGAGGGGCCTATGCAGTCTACCAGCAACTCGGGGATGAACCAGACTGGGATACAATCAAACATGGCCTGTATACAGCATTTGGTACAGATCCGTTTGTTGCATGGCAACAGTTTACGAGCCGGCGACTTCAGGCCAAGGAAACGGTTGACGTGTACCTAGCTGACCTACGAAAGTTGTCGGTACCATTTGGTGGAGTCAGCGATAAGATATTAAGATGTGCATTTTTAGTAGGCTTACCTGAGGAGGTCAGCAGACTGTTGCGGACATCGTCACAAATTGATGAATTGACAACGGACGAGTTATTAGCCCGAGCTCGAAACATCTGCAAGAAACATGAGCCAATTGCAGCAGCAACTAGTATTCAACATGCAGCAGTCGAACCACATGGAGGCAAGGTAGATTCTCTCCCAGATAGTAATAAGCGTGTAGGCCCAGTGTGCTATAAATGTGGGGAAATCAATCATTTTGCTAAGGAGTGCCGAAGTGATAGGAGGTGTGTATATCCATGAGCACAGAGAACGGTACAGTGCTATCGCTGCAATAAGTTTGGGCACATATCTCGCAACTGTTCGGGAAACGAGGTTGGGGGCAAGGTACTATCGCCACCCTTGCCCCTTGCCAACCAATAAACACAGGATTACCGGTCATTGGCGTTAAAATCGACGATGTGAAGTGTTCAGCACTCATAGACACGGGGTGTTCCCGGTCTATAGTTAGTGCACATTACTGTCGGATGTGGCGGGAGAAACCAGTCGGTATTATGACAATCAATGGTTTATCCCGAGCATGTTGTGGTGAAGGGACAGTCACGATTTATACTGAGAAGGGTGACACAGCCAAAGTTGATGTTCTGGTGATGCAAGAAAAACCCCTTGGCTATGACATGTTGCTTGGAATTGATGCGATACAAGCACTAGGAAGCGTCATAATCACAGCGACTGGAGGTGTAATGCTTGGAGAAGGGAAAGAAGTCTGTGCAGCCGTGTCTATTGAAGAAAAGGACTTCTGTGCTACGTTTGACGACAACGAAAAGGTGTGGACTGCAAAGTGGAAATGGACTATGAGCCAGGCACCAGATCGACTGTGCAACACCATTCCAGAGTATGAAGTTTCCACAAAGAATAGGGCCGCATATGAAGAAGAACTTCAGATATGGATTGAAAACGGATGGTTAATACCGTACCCACAGGAACGTCTGGGACCACCCAAAGGATTAATTCCGCTCATGGCTGTTGAACAACCTACTAAAGACAAAATTCGACCCGTAATGGATTACCGAGAATTGAATCACCACGTTGATGCTTTCACTGGAAATGCAGATGTGTGCGCTGCTAGACTACGAGAGTGGCGTCAGAAAGGGAGTAATGTAGCACTGTTGGATTTGAAGAGAGCCTACCTGCAGATACGTGTCCATGAGTCATTATGGCCATTTCAGACAGTGATAATCAAGGGAAAACGATATTGTTTGACACGTTTAGGTTTTGGCCTGAATGTAGCACCCTTAATAATGACAGCTATTATTAAAACTGTTTTGATGCAGGATGAGACCACAGCAAAAGCTGCTTCAGCTTATACTGATGACATTTACATTGATGAGGATATAATGTCTGCAGATGTGGTTCGAACGAAACTGGAATCGTTTGGGTTAATAAGCAAAGACCCTAAGCGCCTAAAGGATGGGGCGCCCGTGTTAGGGCTAGAGGTCTATGAGAAGGGCAATACTTTGCGATGGAAGCGAGGGACCGCAATTCCAGAGTTACCCAGTGTATTGACAAGACGCATTGTGTTTTCTATTTGCGGTAAATTAGTAGGACATCTACCTGTTTGTGGATGGCTCCGATCGGCAACAGGAGTGTTAAAACGACGAGTAACTGCAGTAACCACAGGATGGGATGACATGGTGGATGATAATGCTCTCCGGCAAATGATGACTGAAACGTTGTCCAGAGTACATAGGAACGATCCTGCCCAGGGTGAGTGGCAAGTATCTGGAAACGAAGTGAATGCATGGGTTGACGCAAGTTCACTGGCTACAGGTGTCGTGTTGGAACAATTAGGAGCTGTCGTGGAAGATGCGTGCTGGCTTCGTCCGAAAAATGATGCCCAGCATATAAATTTGGCAGAACTCGATGCCACGTTAAAAGGGCTTAATCTTGCATTGCAATGGCAGGCCAAGGTTGTGCATCTTCACACTGACTCATTGTGTGTTTACCACTGGTTGACCGACACCTTAACTGGGAAGGCCCGGGTTAAGACTAGAGCGGCAAGTGAGATGTTAGTACGTAGGAGACTGGAAATAATAAAGCGTCTAGTTGACGAATACAGCTTGCAGGTGGACATCACTTTAGTTTTGTCAATGCAGAATTTGGCTGATAGCCTGACGAGAGTACCAAAGAGGTGGATTGATGTAATGAGGCAGGGATCTGATCCTCCACAACAGACATGCGCGACCGTAACAGATCAATTGACACCTGACCAGATCTGTACGATACATCAGCAGAGTGGACATCCCGGAATTCGGAGGACAACATATTTTGTCCGAAGAGTGTGTCCTTCAACTACAAGAGCATCAATCAAGGCAGCTATACGCTCGTGTGAAGAGTGTCAGCGAATTGATCCGGCACCATCCCAATGGCAAAAAGGAAAGCTTGAGGTGGAGGACAACTGGTATCGAGTAGGAATGGACATAACGCATTATGAGGGCAAGCACTTTTTGACCATGACAGATTGTGGACCAACACGTTTCACAATATGGCGCCTGTTGACACGACAGGATGCATTTAGCATTATACGACAGTTGAGAGCTGTCTTTTTTGAACGTGGTGCCCCGCTTGAAATTCTGACTGATAACGCCACTACATTTCGATGTCAAGAATTTCAGAAATTCACGCAGGAATGGGGGATTAGAATGCGTTACCGATGCGCATATTTTCCCGAAGGTAACGGTATAGCGGAGCGGTGTCACCGCACCATTAAAAGAATTGCGGCCAAGACACAGTGTTCTATTCCAGAAGCGGTGTACTGGTATAATATGACACCAAAGGACGATGCAACACCAGAAACTGCCCCAGCTAATGGGATTTACCGCTATGAACAGCGTATAAAAGGTATTGATGTCACGCCATCAGAGGTTGGCGTTGTCAATACACCATATCAAGTGGGAGACAGTGTTTGGGTGAAACCCCCAAATGCTAGGTGCACTGAAAAATTTTGCAGAGGAAAAATAGATAAAATCATAAGACCATGTTGATTGATGGTGTACCACGGCATGTAAAAGATATCCGCCCCTGTTATACCTCTCCTGATTCTGAGGATAACGAGGAAGATCACATACAGTTCAGGGATGATCCTGACTGCCTACTACCCTTACCGGTGAGCGTAGAAACACTACCTACAGAACAAGATGAGGGAATGATGGAACATACTGAGGAAGATGGGACCGAGGAAGTGATGCCTCCGGTTCTTCGAAGGAGTACCCAACAAAGACGGATACTGCCCCCATGCCCTGATTGTGAAACACCGCATAGGGAACCACGAGAGGAGATAATGGAACAGATTGGTGGCAATAACGGTGGTAATGAGGAAGATGGCAATGAGGAAGTGCTGCCCCCGATTCTTCGAAGAAGTACTCGACAACGACGGCCACCCCCCTGCCCTGTGTGTGATCATGAGATCAGGGGGGAGTGTAGGGAAACGCGGGACTTACCTAACTAGCATGTGTGCATAGTTCAATGGGTCGGTCGTGGAAGTAAATGAATGAAGAAGAAAGAAACAAAAATGGCTGCCTTGTCTCTTTATATGCCTGCAATGTGACCACCTGATATGTAAATGAGATGCTCCTGGTTGGAGATAAAAGAGGGTTGATTTGTTGTTTTGAGGGGACGTTCACTTTGAAGTTGGATTTCAAAGAGATAAGTGAGATATACAGAGGTTGGAAGTTATACGGACAATCAGGAACCAACAGGTCAGCTTGACCACGCGTGATTTGACTCCCTATAAAACAAGTCACGTACCCTCTTTTCTCTTCCGCTTTCCGGCCGAACGCACCCAGAGGAGATCGTCGACCCCTCCCCTCACCGGCTCGACTGAGGAGGTGGGGGAGGCAAAAGTCAAAAAGTAGGTAATCTCTTTTAATTCCTACCACGTATAACGAACTATTCCGTCAAACACACACCATTACAATTGCCACAAAAATGCATCAAAACACGCTCGCATATACACATTCGTACAAACACTAACTTAAACGAACCGAACATTTCACTCGTACTCACTCATACAGACGGAACTTTTTCACTCCTTAAAAATATGAACTCTGTAACTGATAGCCATACAAACTATTTTAGCCAAATAAATTGTTTTGTTTTAATATAAATGTTTTACTCTAATTATTGATTTTACAAAATACCATTCTTGTGTGTTAGCTTCATTATTCCTTCACTTTCTTTCTAATTTCAGATATTATAATACTGGTTTCTTTCTTCCATTTCTTTGTTTTATTCTGTTAATTTTATCCACACGAGGTCGGGCCACTTCGACCAATCCACACGTGGTCGAGCCACATCAAACAGCGGGGATGACATGCTGCTATAAAAGCATCTCTCCCATAACCATCTGTCCGGCCATCCATTGCCACATTGGTATAACCCTTTGTCCAAGAACCAACCCCCGGCCATACATGTTTTCTATCTTTATTTCCGTACTGGCTTGTTTGTATTTCAACCAACCGCCCGGTGTGTTTTTAGTCGGGACATAAAAACGGTGCTACTAATATCACGTGATCTCCGTTTTGCAGCCGACGCCAGTGGGTACCATACTCGTACACATCCACCTAGATTTTTCTCGTTCTGTGGTATAGGCACGGGTATAGGTATACGTTTAAGTATTACGGATACACGTGATAATAATTAATAATAGTTAATTAACACTTCTACTTAGTCACGGATGAGTATCGCCAGTAGTGAGGATTGAACCTTCAACCTACAAAAGACAGTCACTTAGAACCGATTGTGACTCAACGCCTTTATCTGTAGTATACTATTATACTCATACCTATAACTGTCCGAACATGGTTCAATAATATCGTTGGGTCTGCACTCGCGCCAGACGTCCATAGAATGGAGATATGTCACAAACTGCTACAAAGGGTTTTAGTGACCCCCATAAACAAAGAGCAGCAATATACAACAGATAAAGGAAAAACTGTGAAATTTCCACGGGTCCCGCTAATTTTTAATTAATGAACTCAAATTGGCAATTAATCTGCTCTGATTTTCGTATATCTACATGAATATATATTTTAGTTTGATCAGTTAATTCGACATCCGAAATTCCGTATAGCTTCCCGAGTTTGGCAGAAAGATTCACAAGTTCGTAAAGATGCACTTAAAGAGGTTTGAAGGTTACGTCGTCCGAAACGTTGTAAAAAAAAAAAAAAATTAAAAAATAACAACCCAGATGAAAATAGCAGTCCGCATGATACAAATTAAAATTATCAATCGTCATCTCGAAAATTCCGAAACATAAAATTGTTACATAAAATCATCTGAAATAAAAGTTTTTAGAAACTTAGAGAGATCTGTGATGTACCATGACGTAGTTTCGGTTACAGACATCTAATCTCCATTATAATAAGATAGTACTTGTTTGATTTTGATTATATCTGTCTTTATCTATCTATTTATTTCATGCTTACAAAGGAATATAAGCAAAAAAAAAAATAAATGGTCCCTATTTAAAAAGTAAATGTATGCGTTTAAAAGTCAAAACTTTCTTTAAACCCCAAAATAAAATAAATGAATAAATGAACATAAAAAACGAACGAAACAACAACAACAACAAAAAAATGATTGGGAGGAGGTTTTTATTTTTTTATCCCAAAACTTTTAAAAGGCAATTTGACATACAATAAAACAATTTTCTCTCTTTTATTAAATTGTTTTATTTAGTTAGTCCTGAATTATCTTGCATGATTGGCGCAAGAAATTGATTATCTTGAGTCCTCAATCAACGAAATCATTGCTTATTTACTTACTTAATAACATCGGAATTTTCTGCTTCTTTGTAAAGGGTAGGGGGGGGGTAGTTGTTAATTAATTTGAAAGAGTTTTCACATTTTTGCCCAAAAAATCCGGTTAGAAATTATGGCTTCTTTTTTTTTTTTATAAAAAATAGTTTGATTACGTTGTCATACTTAGGCAAGGAAGGAGAGACTTACATCCATGTTCAAAAGCACAATCCTACAGAGAGAGGGGGATAAACACCCTCGCATGGGTTTACATACATACATACATACATACATACATACATACATACATACATACATACGTACATACAGAGAGAGAGAGAGAGAGAGAGAGAGAGAGAGAGAAGGGGAGTAAGCGGGGAGGGAGTAACCACCCTCACAGAGACCTCCGTACAGAGAAAGACGGGGAGGGGGGAGGGGGGTAACCAACCATTTTCATAAACAAACACACAAACATACACATACAATTTATGTTTTTAAAAAAAAAAAAAAAAAAAAGGATACAGCGAATCAAGCAGACACACTCATAATATACTCGTTCTTGGCCTTTTGGCTAAGATCAAAGTGTAGCATCTGTTCCGATGGATACTGCACCCCATAGACTGGTATTGTCTTGGCCTTCGGGGCTTGATTTACGCCGGTCTATGGGTCTGTCCTGTGCAGTTCTAGGAGGTCAACCCTCCCAGGCTTCGCCTCTCCTCTTTGGGGAGGAGTAAGTTTATTACTTACTGTCTGAGGCGCCCCTACCGGGGAATGCCGACGGGGCTGCCCAGGCAATTTTAAAACCCCACTTTCCCGACCCGACCTTGGGTCACATCTTACTTGTGATAAAAACTGGCCTTGTGCCTAACTCCTGGAGAGGAGTAAATCAATACTCATAATGAGAGACACACATTCGCACACATGCATAGATCTACACATATCTGAAGATACGTAGAAAATCAAACGGGCAGCTTTAATTAGTGAGAAACATAAATTCATACATATACAAACTTGAACAAAACTAGAAAAGTATCCACTTACTGAGACACACACACTACACACCACATACACCACACACATACACACCACACACACACACACCACACACACCACACACATACACACCACATACATCACATACACCACACACACACCACACACATACACACCACACACACTACATACACACACACCACACACACCACATACACCACACACACCACACACATACATACCACACACACACACACCCACCACACACACCACATACACCACACACATACACACCACACACACACACACCACACACACACCACACACAGCACACACACCACACACATACACACCACACACATACATACCACACACCACACACATACATACCACACACCACACCCACCCACCACACACCGTTTATGATGTTTACCATTTTAAACTTCATTGGGCCTTGGCCTATTTGTAAAACATTCTTTATTTAATTAAAATATATAAAAAAAAGGTAATTGTTTTATTGTAAAGTATTTATTTTAGAGACAACAAAGCAGGACAGGTCCATTCTTAAGATACGTCCATTCAATCTGCGCGTTTAGCGATGGAAAATAATATTTACAACTTCAGTGTGACATGCCAACAGAAATGATATTTCAATCTCAAGTGTGGCAGACCAAGAAAATGATATTTTAAACTTAAGCATGACAGACCGACGAAAAATCATATTTCAAACGTAAGCATGACAGACAAACGAAATTGCTATCTCAATCTTTTTTAAACTTAAGCATTACAGACCAACAAAATGCTATTGCAATCTGAAGCGTGACAGACCAAGAAAAATGCTATTTCAAACAAAAACATGACAGACCGACGAAAAATGATATTTCAATATAAGATGTGTCCATTAGTGCTATTGCAATTTAAGTGTGACAGACAAATGAACGGAATGACCAACTGACTGATGTACAGAGCAGAGACCCCTCTAAAACAATAATGATACTACGGGGTGTCTCACTATAAACGTGGTGACCCATCAACATTATTCCAATAGTCATAGGAGCAACCGAGCTCATGAAAAAGAATTTTGAAAAACTACCTGGCGAATACACCTGGTGAACCAAGTGCAAGAGAGATACAAAAAAAATGCGCTTGAAGGGATGGTTAGAATCCTAAAAGGATTTCTCGGCTTGAGTCTCTGAAATAGCAGGTAAATGTCTAACATCAAGCAAGATGGCAACACGAATAAACCAGAGGCAGTAAAACAACCTCTATCACAAAAATGGGCAAACATTTTGGACAGGATTGTCTTAGAAATGAGGCAGAAACGGAAAACAAGCCTGCCACGGAAATAGCCCGGAAGAGCCGCCAGAAATACATTAAGACCTTCTACTGTAGAAAACTGGAAGAATGGGCCAACCAACAACGTCCTAAATAATTTCTGGATCCCAGGAATATATAGATAGGGAAGGCTCTGTAGACTGTCTCAAAAAAGGATCGCTCCACTATGATCAGGAGAGCATGATAATGGCTGCCAAAATCAAGGCTTGCTGACTATGCTTTTAAGATGGTCTCAGCAACGACAACAAGTGCAGGTTCTGCCACACAGAGAAGTTGAGAGTGTGAGTCACGTGACATCCAGGTGTAAGGTTCTGCTGGAGATAGCTACTATACAATGTGACACAATATAGTGTGTAAATATATCCACTCGACCATCTGTAAAAAGTTGAATATTGAGTGTAGCGGTAAGTCTTGTGAACATATACCAGAAAGAACTGTTGAAAATAAGTTATACACCATCAACTATGACCATGCAATCCCTACAGCTACATACCTAGAAAACGGAGCTGTTAAACCTGCCATAATGATATGGGACAAGATGGAGAAAGTAGCAACCCTAGTTGAAGTCAGTGTCTCTAATGATGTTGGCTTAAACAGAGCTGAAAGGGAAAAGATTATGAAATACCAAGGTCTTATGTACGACATGAAAAGAAACTGGAATCTTAGGAAGATCTCCATCATTATAGTAATTATAAGAGCAACCGGACTAATGAAAAAGAATTTTAAAAACTACCTGGCGAATATACCCGGTGAACAAAGTGAAAGAGAGATACAAACAATTTCCCTTGAAGGAACGGTTGGAATCTCAAAAAGATCTCTCAGCTGGAGTGTCTGAAATAGCGAGTGAATGTCTGGCATCCTACCAGATGCCCCATCCCCAGCAAAAACAAAAAGATAATAAAATCGAAATATATATATATATATATATATATATATATATATATATATATATATATATACATATATATATATATATATATATATATATATATATATATATATATATATATATAGAGAGAGAGAGAGAGAGAGATAAGAAGAAAAGGCCATGATAAATATTATACACAGATACATATCTCCAATTGACAATAACAATAAAATTAGACTCATTATTTACTATAAAAAATTTTAAACCCAAAATCTTGTAGTAAAAACCAATTCCTCCCCAACTAAAAAACCATTAGAAAGAACCAATGTTATTTATAAGTTTAAATGCCCTTTGAGAGAATATAATTACCATAACAATAATAAAGCTAATAGCTACATTGGTTTTACAAGCGCTACCCTATCCCGCTGCCTCACCATGCATCTTGTAAACTCTAGCTCAATTTACCAACATCTACAAAAATATAACTGCCCTCTCTCTGATTTAAGACAAATTCTAGTTAATGACATTAAAATTATACATTCCAAAACCAATTTTAAAAAAATTAAAAATACTCGAAGCTATCTACATAAAAACACAACAACCTAAAATTAACAACATCACATATGAAACCAGTGGTAACATTTTAAAATGCTTAACGTAATGCGATTTTGTTTTGTAATGCCATCCACCTTTGCTGAATTTAAATCGTAAACGACTTCCTGGAACAATGCGGAAAACGTTCTATGCGCGTTTCTCCGCCGTCTTTTTTAAATTCTCTTCTTTCTATAGCTTTTTTGTTTATTTGCTTTTGACACCTGAGGATGATTCACTGAAGAATCGAAAACGTTTGTGAAACGTGTGAAACCTATGGAACATTTATTAATTTTATTGATTTTAATACAAAAAAGACCATCAGAAATATTATAAAAATAAAAAAGGTATAATTAAACAGACGAATTCTGTTATTTTTAACAATGTTTGGGTTGCCCAGATCAAGACTTTGGAATTTTAAGTGAGTTTATTGAACTTTCTATATTATTTGATTTGATTTATTTATCGTTGTAATAATTAACATAAACATTGGATACTTTTCAATTCATCGATTGTTGATGCATTTCGCGACTGGATAACCTTGTCAGCTCTCGTATTTGGACTGATACTCATCACCGGGATTAATCTTCAGTCAACCCTCTGGATGTCTTTCCTGGTTATGTTTTTCAAATTGTATGACTTGGATGGATTATATAGATTTAACAAAAAAAGTATGTTTTTGGGTTGATATATTTGATGTTATATATTTTTATGCATTTTTGTATATATTTTTATATATTTTCAAAGTTTAATTTTATTACCTGTAGTGGTATAACTTCGGTAATGGTCCTCTGAAGAGAAGAATTATCTTTGAAAACTCATGAGCTAAGGACTTTAAGATACTTTGCTTGAACCTTGAATTATAATAAAATTTGATTGACACCTTATTTTATTACTTCATTTTATATTATAATATATATATATATATATATATATATATATATATATATATAAATTCTTTGTAGAATGGTAGGAAAAATCCCAGCAGAGTGCTCGATTAATTAAGAATCAAAGTTAAAAATTAAGAGCATAATATTTATTTATTCTGGTACAGAAAAATTAGTACAACATTCGTACCGTCGGTTTCAAGCACGGAAGGTCTTACCCATCCGGCTCTCTTCAGCTTCTGTTGTCATCTGTTTTGGAAATGTGAGGTCACATGACACTCTTGTTGGGACGCGTTATTTGCTCAGTGTGTTGTGTGTGTTTGTTTAAATTTGAATTTAGTGTAATAAGACCGTTGAGATTTAAAACACGGGAGAAGAAAGAGAATTCAAGATTAAAGGGAATAAAAAAGGGGGGTCTTATTACACTAAATTCAAATTTAAACAAACACACACAACACAATGAGCAAATAACGCGTCCCAACAAGAGTGTCATGTGACCTCACATTTCCAAAACAGATGACAACAGAAGCTGAAGAGAGCCGGATGGGTAAGACCTTCCGTGCTTGAAACCGACGGTACGAATGTTGTACTAATTTTTCTGTACCAGAATAAATAAATATATATATATATATATATATATATTATAATATATATATTTTTCGCTCTTCTGGCTAGATGTGATGGGATTCAGTCTTATTTTGCTCAATTCGGATTTAACGGGTTTTCTAATTAAACAACGAACTTGGATTTGACTTGGGTTGCACATTTCGGGATTTCGGAACTTTGATTGGACTTTTTGTATTATTTTGATTGATTTATTTATCATTAACATTGAATATGAACACATTTCGCGACTGGATAACTTTGCCGGCCCCTTCAATTTCACGTATTTGGACTGCTGTTTGTATCTTGGAGTAATGTCCTTCCTGATTATGCTTCTCAACTTGTATGACCTGGATGGACTGTATGGATTCAACAAAAGTATGTTTTTGGATTGATATGTTTGATGTTATGTATTTTTATGTATTTGTGTATATAATTTTATATATTTTCAAAGCGTAATTTTATTGCCTGTAGTAGTATAACTGCGGTAATGGTCCTCTGAAGAGAAGAATTATCTTTGAAAACTCATGAGCTCAGGACTTAAGGATGCTTTGCATGAACTTTGAATTCTAATAAAATTTGATTGACACCTTATTTTATTACTTCATTTTATATTATAATATTAATGCTCTATCTAGTATATTGAGCTTCAGTTTTTTATCCGGATGTTTCACTAATTATAAGATATTAGTTGACGCTTATATCTTTTGTTGGATTGCTTCATATATATATATATATATATATATACATATATGGATTGTTCTGGCACACACAGCTTAAATGTTATTTAGGTCCAACTTTTAAAACGCTGATATATAGGGCGTCTCGGTATAAACGTGGTCCATCTACATGCTCATAACAATCAGACAAGAAAACTTTGCATTTTCTAAAAGCTGAAACGATAACAATTAAAATGAGTTTTCACTCTTTTTACAAAATTAAATTTTTATAAATGACATATTTTTTTTGTTGGTTGGTTGGTCGTTTTGTTTTACGGCATATCAACCCTTTTCGAGTTATTTAATGACAAATCCGGTCATTTTGGTAAAAGTTTTTATGCTTCAATTTTTTTTATATCTTTAAATATTTATTCATGGTTATTTTGTAGAGGAAAATTGTTGTTTTTGGATTGAGTTTTGCAAAGGGAAAGGAAAAAAACAATAACATCAATGTTTGGTGCATTTTAGGTCGTCAGGAAGCTTATATCTTCAGACAGCCCGATCTTGTAGCACCAGAGGCATATTTGGAAACGTCAAACAAAGATGTTGATTTCCCCGACGCTCTCTTCCATTGTCATACCACGGATCTGCTGAGTGATGGCTACCTTGAGTTGTGCAATTGTTTTGTTATTTTTCTGGTACACAGTGAAAAACCTCAAAGATAAAAATCTGGTGGGTTTAGATCCGGTGAATGTGGTGAACATTCTTCAATACGACATCTGCTGATCAGTCGACCTGCAAAGCGATGATCCAACCACTTCATATTGATGTTAACTGTGTTGGGAGTTTCTATATATTATTGAAACCATTGCTCCTCTTGACCCAGTCAGTGTTGCAACAAAGAATTCTCGTTCCACGTAAAACCATGAGTTCAATTTATAAACAACTAGCGGAACCCGTCGCACGGCATTGCACGGGAGAAAGTACTACCTATTGCATGACTGTCAAATAAAAAAAGAAACGGCCTATTGTTGTTTCTCCCCCCCCCCTCTACCGTGTTGGCGAATGTTATAAATTAAAAAAAAAAGAAAAAAGTGGTAGGGTAGAATGGAATCGAATGCTGAAACTGGCGATCATGAAACCTGCCTTCCTAACGACAGCACCACCGTTTCGAGTTAAAAATACGTGTGAAAATAAGTCAATTAAGCTAAGCTTGATTATGGGCATGCGTGTTATGTTAAGATTCAGCAATGACACGGTTTAGGTCATTTGTAGTTGATGAAAATGACTGGATTTGGGCAAGTTTTCTATAATATGCGTGTTAAAGGTGTATGATTTTGAAAGTGTAAATGTATCGGGGTCTACCAGTATCTTGGTGCTTATTGAATTAAATAGGAAGTCGATTCGATCAAGAAATTATAGCCGCCATGTTGAATGAATATCTGTTGCAGGAACTGTGTTCATTAATTTCATTCGCTTAATTCCGGAATGAATATAAATATAGAAGTCATAGGTAGAATTAGAAATAACCTAATTTGATATTTGCAGAAAATCATCGGAGTGAACGGGAGCGATCATTACGTCTTTGCGTATTGCTTTATATTATGTAGTAAATTAATATCAGGCAAATAATAAATAAGAACGGGTGTTTTGTGAAAATTAAACTGTGTTTATTAGTTCCTGGTGTCGATGAGTAGAGTGACAGTACAGAATTGTTAGGGAGAAAAGTTTTTGCTACCACCTATATGGAGTTGGTTTTTCGGAGAGTCGTGGATGGTGGGCCAAATGTAATATTTAGTGTTAGCTGGGAAGAAATAATAACAAATTTACTAAAACATGCTCGAGTGAATAAGTGTAAGATAATGGTGAGTTTAGTAGCTTGTGATGCATGTGGTTATTTTCCTATTATCCGATAAGGTACAGGGGAAAAATCGTCTCTACTTTATATATTAGATTAACAGATGTTTATTTTTTGGAGATTACAAATGGTACTGTTTACTTAGGTTGAATAGCACCAATTTATAGAGTCACATTTAACCAGCATATTTCACCTATTTATAGAGTCACATTTAACCAGCATATTTCACCTATTTATAGAGTCACATTTAACCAGCATATTTCACCTATTTATAGAGTCACATTTAACCAGCATATTTCACCAATTTATAGTCACATTTAACCAGCATATTTCACCTATTTATAGAGTCACATTTAACCAGCATATTTCACCTATTTATAGAGTCACATTTAACCAGCATATTTCACCTATTTATAGAGTCACATTTAACCAGCATATTTCACCTATTTATAGAGTCACATTTAACCAGCATATTTCACCAATTTATAGTCACATTTAACCAGCATATTTCACCTATTTATAGAGTCACATTTAACCAGCATATTTCACCTATTTATAGAGTCACATTTAACCAGCATATTTCACCTATTTATAGAGTCACATTTAACCAGCATATTTCACCTATTTATAGAGTCACATTTAACCAGCATATTTCACCTATTTATAGTCACATTTAACCAGCATATTTCACCTATTTATAGAGTCACATTTAACCAGCATATTTCACCTATTTATAGAGTCACATTTAACCAGCATATTTCACCTATTTATAGAGTCACATTTAACCAGCCTTTTTTCAGAAAGCTTTTGGAATGGTGATTGATGCTGAGGACAGTAATTCAGTGAGGGTTGTCATCTTATTACTTGTGAGCTTCCATACACTGATGAATCTGCTGGGGGCGATTTGTACATTGATGGGGGGGGGGGGGAAACGAGTCGACTGTTATGTCTGATAATAATAATAGCTGTTATGGGTTTAGTAACAGATCAAAAATGATCAATGGACCAAGTGTAAAACTTAAGACATTTACTACAACAATTTACAGGTTGGATGATGCGGCTGAATGATTGTCTAGTGTTTCACAAGGCACTTTTGTTTACAGCTGAAACTGTCATGGCCGACCTTATGTTCAAGGGCACATCACTCTGCCCATTCATAGGGTGCAAGGTAGATAACTCTACCTTGCATTTTATTTTGAGACTGAGAGCCCAACATGGATGAACAGATCTTAAAAACAATCTTTGGGGGAAATACTGTGGTACATATTGTCAGGAAAGATCCTTCATGTGTCCTTCGTGGAAATCTCTACGTTTTGGTCAGGTCTTTCTTTCATTCTATGTTGAACTGACTAAAGTTTTCATGGGCGAATTAGCCCATGAAAACTTTAGTCAAGCTAGCGTCTGCTCTATTCAACCGGTGCCTCGAAATAGTGGTCTCTCGTCTCAGCTAATTGAGTTTGGAATCGTGACAAAATAAAGAGTTCTTTCTACGATTGTAACGTTTTTCTTCTGAGCTCCAAGACTTTGGAATTCTCTTCCATCTCCGTTTTTCGTCTGCATGACCTGAACTAGAAAATAATAATTAAATATTAAAAAAAAGAAAGAAATTGAATATTTCTATAAGGAAATAACTTTGTACCCAAAAGTTGTCTCCCTTGGCTCAAAGAGTTATTGCCCTTGCATTCGGCCAGCTGACATTGGGATAACAACATTCAATGGACGTTTCATTCAGCGACTACAGTTAATTACGTCCTCATTGTAAAGTAATTATTGGCGAATGTGTAGTTTGCCAGCCAAAATGGCGAACAACTCTGACGTCAAGCGCTAGCGTCTGCTCTATTCAACCGGTGCCTCAAAAAAGTGGTCCTTCGTTTACATGAAACAACGTACAATAAGAAAAAAATGTTCCTTTTTACAAATTTATTGTGAAAATAAAATCAACAAAACTTTTAAGCAACATTTTTCCGAAAGATAACCAACTTTTATGTACAATTTAACAAACTTTTTTGCAGTGCAAATGAAGTGTGCAAATTTCTCTAATGAAATTGTCCCGATCAACCATAGCATGGTTTGATACGGTCGTCTGCTTGCACACGTTCACCTGAGACTCCTCTATAGACCACCAACCAATATATAATTTCAATCAATTTTTCTAGCTTCATGTGGGAACATTCAAAGAACGATCCAACACGTACGTTCGTTTTTTTTTCCGACGTGTACTGCACGTCCAACAGTAATTATCAATAAAAGAACGTCCATTTATGATGACATTTGCAATCAGCATTTTGGACAAATACGCCGATTGGCGATTAATCCATGCCTTGCTCACCATCGCAAAGTTCCAAAAACAATTAGCCGTTTCCAGTGTTAATTTCCCTTAATGAAATATTAACTAAGCAAAGATCAATGGTTGGTTGTACGTTTTCAAATATGGAATGCATTTTATTCATTTGGAACAGCGAAAAAAAAAAAAATTCCGTCGAAATCGAACGGTGTTAAATTTAAAAGTTTATTTTCACAATTAAAATGTTTTCAATTTTCACAATTAAAAGAGGGACCACTTTTTCGAGGCACCAGTTGAATTGAGCAGACGCTAGCTTGACGTCAGAGTTGTCCGCCATTTTGGCTGGCAAACTACACATTCACCTAATTATTTTTTAATTTTATAATGATTATATTTGTTGATCTGTACAGAAACGTTTTCATCCAATTTAATTCTTCATATCTGTGTCTTACCACTCACAAAGATCACATTATTTCCAATACCATGAGAGGATCGAAAATATCAACATGTAAACATGTGCAAGGCAGTATGTTTAGTGGGATGCATAGTTGCAATGCATGTGGACGATGGGCTTGCAGTGGGAAAATATTTAGAGACGAGAGACCACTCAAGAAATGGGCTTACCTTTGAAATAGTAATGTCTTCTTGGATAAGAGATTCCATGCTGCGATTACGACCCACTTGCAATTTTTCAAAAGTAATGTTCATACCATATGTTGGACCTCATGGTCGGTAATTTTTTTTTTTATCTCCATAGATTAACAGCTGATAATCTTGAGTGGTCTCTTGGTGTGGTCCAAGTGATTTTTTATTTATATATATATATATATATATATATATATATACACACACATATACATATATATATACACACACATATACATATATATATATACACTAATTATTATAATTTTATTATTTTTTATTTTATTTGATTTATTAACTTTTTTTCTTTATTTATTCAATTCTAATTTTAAATTTGGGCCGTTGTGAGAATAAATAAACAAATATTAATAAGATGATAACTTTAGCTGAATAATTATATAATTAAATTCTCCACCTTTCGGTACCTATATCACATTGCTCCAGCCTCGGATTACAAACCTACACTTATATTTACCAGCAATGCTTCAAGCAAACTACAATCTCCTTATATATATATATATACATATATATATATTCGAGCAGCGGGGTCAGTTGGGTTGTTGTGGTTCTCAGAGACAGACGGGCACTTGGGCCCTAGGCTAATGGATTGCGTTCGCTTGGAAGATATGTTTGTCTTTATTTGCAGATCTGTTTGTTCAGTAGAAGAAAGCAAGCATCAGTGTAATGTCTCTCAAAATAAAACATTGTTTCTGCTTTCAAAACTAGTGTTGTGGTTTTGTTTGGAGGAAGAATCTTTTTGTTGCAACACTGACTGAGACCACACAATCGACAGTGTGACCGGTGTCGAAATCAAGCACCGAATGCAGACAGACAAGTGACCGATCATGGCCTGTGCAGGGAGTACACACAGACGCGCATTCACACACATACCACCCACTAAAAATAAATCAACCCAGAAAACAGCAATTCTTACCCCTTTGTCAGAAACATCGCTGATGGGATGTGAGGACTAAAGGACAAAATAAGGAGAAGCAAGAGTTATGAGTCTGACGAAAGTAACTCCAACGTCCACTTTCTAATCTTCATAAATGGAACGTCCTAATAAAATTACTTTATCACTTCTTTTATGTCTGTGTATGTCTGTGTGTTTCTCGCCTCTATCTGACTTACACATTAGTAGTTTTTATTTGCTATTAATCAATTATTTATTGAAATCGAAAAATGCAATTAGATAAAGTACTAAAACGGACTTTTCAAAAATCCTATTTAAAAAAATAATTTAGTTCAAAAGTTGAATCCATCATAATGCATTTCACATTTATTTGTAAAGTCAACAATTTTAATCCTTTGTTAACATTTGAAAAAAAATAAAAAATAAAAAATTACTTTGAGACCCTTTGAAATTTGAAAGGAATTTGGAAGCCATTACACTCTTGAATGGAAAATGTGGTTTAAACTCGCTTTAATATTCTTAGCAAATCCTCATGTATTTAAAGATTGAATGTTTTTGCAGATATTTAGATCCAATAATTTTATAAATATATTAACACAACATTAACTAAACAGTTAGCTGCCATTTTATAACAATTTGATTCAATTAATAATTTAATGAGCAAACGATACCGAAATAATTATATTTAACTTTCAAAATCCTATTTTTAAAAAAAATAGTAGAAGAAAACAAAAAAAAGAACACAGCATAAGTAAAAAAAAAAAAAAAAAAAAAAAAATGAAAGTAAGAAGTCTCTCAGGCAATGTTGGGTTGGATCATTTAATAATATATAATCCGGTCTCCTTAGCCCAGTCTAACAATTCTTAAACCAGCAGTAACTACAGCATCTATAATAAAGACAGATGTGTGTTTATTTGTATATAAATATATATAAATCCATCCTGTCACACAAAAGTTAGCGAGTAAAAAAAGCATCGGCCTTCCTTAAGTGTCTAGCAATGCGGCTGAGAGAAAAAGCATCTGCCAACACCGAAGCAAAAAAAAAAAAAATCCATAAACCCCTATTCAAGGGATTATGTAACATTTGTAAAGATCAGAACAGACATTAAAATACAACAAACACAGTGAATATATTCTCTCAAAAACTTTATTTAAACAGTTTTTTTTTTATAGTTTTGTTTGTTTTTTAATCAAAGAATCCTTTTTATTTTTAGAACTAGAATAAAGAGGAGACAAAAAAACAGTTCTAACTTCCATCAGTTTTGTAACAGGCATTTGCAAACTGATATTTAAAATAAAAAAATAAAAAAATTAAAATTTTTTAAATAAACATAAAAGTAACTGAAAAAAATAAAGAAAAGAAAACAATGAAGAAAAAGACACACATTCCCCCTCAAATATATATGGTAATGTAAATTTGATGATAATAATAATAATAATAATAATAATAATAAGTTTCCATTTTTTAGTCTATGAGAATGCAGAAAAAAACAAAAACAAACAAAAAAAAATGAAGAGATTTAAAAAATTAGTTCAAAAAGAAAGAAAACAACAAATATATATAATTCTAATTGTTACATATTCTTTTTTGACTTTAGGGCACAGTGTGTTACAATATGTGCCAAGTATATGAAGAGTGAAATGTTATTTCTTTTAAATTTGTATTTTTAAAGAAAACACCCAAAAAATTGGTCCTAAAAACATGAAGACACAAAAATGTGAAAACATGAAAATGCAAATCTATCATTTTTTTTTTGTTTTGCCCAAAACATTTAAAATGAAATTCATATTTATTCACCATTCATAAATTTGGCTCAATCTTCTTAAAACACACTCCTCTAAGGAAGGTCGAAAGGACCGAAACAGTCTTTTTGAGTCGTTAAAGATAGAACAATTGGATTTTTTTTCATTTTAATAATATTATATATATATATATATATATATATATATATATATATATAGAGAGAGAGAGATAGAGACATAGGATTTAAAGAAAGGGGAAAGTATTCTGAATTATTAGCACAAATAAAATTAAAAGAAATGTAATTCAACTATAGCGACAAAAAATCAAGTATTTTAATCTGTATTCTTTTCTCCTCAAAAGAATATACAGATAAGTAAAATTACATTAGCAATAAAATATATATATATATATATATATATATATATATATATATACACATTGTACTATCAAGATAATATACAAAATGTTATCATACACAATGCAGAATTTTCATAAAGATTTATGAACTTAAAAAAAGCATTACAAATTTATTTTCAAAAAAGAAAAACACACCTTTAACATTTTTTTTACAGAAAAAATAAGCATAAAAAAATTTTATATAAAAAAAGAAAATTTTTTTTTTTACATAAAAAGAATTACTTTTACTTACTACAAAATTGAATCTCTTCCTTAAATTGATCATTAGGTTTTACAAGTCTATGTAAGTAGAATAAACACAAGTAAATGTTTTGAATCTATTTGTAGAATTTTTTTTTTTTCTTTTTCAAACTATGCCGTGGTCCAGATAAAAAAAATAGCTTCTGTGGCCTTTATTTTGATTTCAACAACAAACTCTGCCACACAATTAGATTATTTTTCTAATGAAGTAATATATACTTAACAAGTATCCCTATCAAATTAAACATTGAATTACTGTAGGACATTGTAAGAATAAGCATTCAGAAATGGTAAAATAATAAATTTACAAGAACATTTTGGATGTCTATCTTAAAAAGGTTTAAGAGAATTCAAACTGTATATTCATATTATGTCTTCTGTAAAAACGTACATACTTATATATATATATACAGGATTTATATATATATATACAGGATTTATATATATATATACAGGATGGGGCAGAGAGGGTGGATGTTTTTCAAATAATCATCTACCACACCATATATATATGAAATTAAAAATGGAACAGTGGAAGACCCATAAGCTCAACGTTTCGCCTGATGTGATGTGGGCTTTATCAAGAGCAGATGAAAAGTGTGCTAAAAATTATAAAAGACGGGAAGGTCATATAATTGGGAAATATATATAGTGGTAGTGTTTGAATGAAGGGAAATATATGCAAATATGTACCTCCCTCCATTCAAACCCTAGCACTATATATATTCCCCAATTATATGACCTTCCCGTCTTTTATCATTTTAGCACACTTTTCATTAGCTCTTGATAAAGCCCACATCACATCAGGCGAAACGTTGAGCTTATGGGTTTTCCACGGTTCCATTTTTAATTTCATCCCGTCGGATTGTTATCTACCCATATATATATATTTTATCTACCCATATATATATATATATATATATATTTCCATTACAGTGCAAACACAATCCTCCTCCACTGCCCCCCCCCCCTCTCACAGCACAGCAATACTAGCTCAAAAAGTTTTACATTCAAAATCAAATTCCCCTTCTCTTTTCTGCCCCCCCCCCCAAGACAATACTTTATGGTTCGCTATTCACTTAAAACCATCTTTGAAAATGTCTCTGATACCTCTTTGCACACATAGGTGTCAGAATGTAGGGAACAGTCAGAGATGTGCTAGTCAGTTCTGTTTTTACAAAAATATATAAACAATTATATATATATATATATATATATATATATGATAAGCAAAAAAAAAACCAAATAAATTAAAAATATTGATGCAGAAACATGTTTAAAATGTTCATTGACTGCAATATTTCAACTTGATTTACTGAATTTTAATTATGTAATGACATGTTTGTGTCATTAATTTTAATATATTATATATAAGGTATATATATGTATGTATGTGTATATATATATATATATATATACATTTATTTATTTTTTGATGTGTTGATATTTTTTATATTTATAATATAAAACTAAAAATAATACATTAATCACCTAAATAATAGTGTAATGGATTCGTCCAAACACTTTAAAATGCAGCAACATTTTTGTAAGTAACGGATAAATTTTATTAGACAGACGAACAGCACAGGTAAGGCAAAATTTTTTTTTTTTTTTTTTTTTTTTAAATAACTAATAAGTTAGCAAAACATTTATATGAAACAAAACGTAGATTTAGTATAAGGAACGTTTATGTTTTTGTCTTTTAAGGGAAGTGGGGTCTGATCAACTCTGCTGGGAAGCCATGAAATTAAATACTGTCTTGTTTTTAAATTTCCGAAACAGTTTTTCATGGTAAACAACTGATGACCCCTTAAAATAGTGTTAGAAACAAACTAATATAATAACTGTAAAAAATAAATTGACTTACATGAGTGATTTCCCACTGAAAGACTTGGGACTATAAGTTTTAAAAAAAAAAATTTTTTTTTATTAATATAGTTTTAATGGTTGAGAAACTTCCGAGACATATAATATATATATATATATATATATATATATATATATATATTAAAAGGAAAATATTCCAATTGGATGAACCATACACCTGAATAATGTTGCAGGTTACATGAGCCAAATTAATTATCTATATATAAAGTTATAGTTCCTGTCTGTTTGTTCACAAACTCCTACTATTTTCGAGATAGACCCCCCCCCTTGTAAACATATATATTCTGAAACTATATTACCCAAAAACTTAGATAAGTATGTTTCATTTTGGACAAAGAGTGTAGAGCATTTATCTTGGTTTGTGTTTGCACCATATATCTATAAAAAAAGATATTTATAGCTCTGTGTTATTAATAACTTTAAAATTATAGAAAAAGAAAAGAAAATGAATAGAAATGTTAATAAAGGGTTCAGGGTCTGGAGCATGAGTGCACATGGGCTTCACTCCAAAAATTTAATATTATAAAATGTAAAAAAATAGTTTTAAAATATAAAAAAGGTAATATGGTGTTATGGGTAGGAAGACAGGAGAACATAAGATTCCTCATTCAATCCCGGGCAACAGCAAGTTTTCCTGCTAGTTATAATAATCTAAATAATTATTGATGAAACGTATTTCTACATTATTTTGAACCCCCAGCATTTAAGACTATATACTACACTGATCTCAAACCAAATGCTTCAGAAGCCATTTTGATGTGGACTACGGTAGGGGGATGTTTGTTTCTTTTTCCTTTCTTTAAAACGAAATTCTTTTTCGTAATTTCTTTTAAAAAATTTGAAGAAATTCACAAAAAAACGAAAAGGCAAAAACAAAAACAAAAAAAAACGAAAACACAAGAAAGCAAGAGAAAAAAAAATGTCGAAAAATGCAAAATTTAGAAAAAGCTTTTGTAAAAGCCGAGTATTCATTTAAGAAAATCGCCTCTCATAAATGAAAGGCCTAACATTTATCAGAGGAGTATGGTTATAATTCAAGTTTGAATTGAACATAACAGCAACGTTCATCATTGTATATTTGTTAACATGGTAAAAATTATGTCTAGATTTTTTAGGCTATCCTACAATAGTTTTATGCTTGTGTCTTCCTTTTCAAAGAACCCTCCTGTTTCTAACCACACTGAAAAGTCATATGGCAAACGAGAAACGTGTACGTAAAGTCAGTTAAACACCAAAAGAAAAATACACATAAACCATCAATATATATATATATATATATATATATACATATACATACAGATATTGAGGATTTACATGTGTATTTTTGTGTGTGTATATATATATGTATGTATGCATGTATATGTACTATATATATATATATATATATATATATATATATAATGTTTATATGTTCAATTCCTCTTAAAATTGTAACGTTACACCTTTGACAAAAGTTAGTTTAAAGACCTATTTAGGAGACAATTTACACAAATGAACATACTTTTATAAGCTAAAACAAAAATATAAAAAATAAAATAGTAATAATAAAAAAAATAATAATAAAATCATGCCATCGTACATAATTGAACTTTTGAAACAAAAAAAAAATTATAATACTATTTTTTGCAAGCAAAACCCGTTTCTTTTTTTTTTTTTTTGTATTTTTCTTTTATATATATAATTTTTAAGACAATTTCTTTTACAGTAAAAAGAGACACTGCCATTAATTACAAAGAAAAAAAAACATACATTTTATTTGGGCAGAAATTTTCCATTAATAAAAAATTTGATTGAATATGAAAAATGAGAAAGATTGTAAATGTTTTTATTTTACTGAGTCTTTTTTTTTTTTTTTTTGTAAACAAGAAAACGTATGTTTGGATCAAAAAGATGTAATAAATGTCCAATTAATCTAATGCTGGACGCATATATAAGCTATAACGTACGACCTCACACCTTCTAAAGGGTCACTTCTATAAGTGGTTATACTACCACTGGCGAGCTTAATATATAAGCTATATCTTAGGGTCACACAGTCTCTGGAGGGCCTCATCTATAAGCTATATCTTAGGGCCACATATATAAGCTTAGGACTATACCACCCATAGAAGATCTCGTCTATAAGCTATATCTTAGGGCCACATATATAAGCTTAGGACTATACCACCCATAGAAGATCTCATCTATAAGCTATATCTTAGGGCCACATATATAAGCTTAGGACTATACCACCCATAGAAGATCTCGTCTATAAGCTATATCTTAGGGCTATGCCCTCTCTGGATCATTAGATCCAGTCCATAACGTCAGTTAATGAAGCACGTTGCTTGTACAACAGACTCTGCAATTTTGCACAATACTTTGAGCACTTCTAAGTATCAGTTTTGTTACCTGTATTACGTAAGGATAATGTGTAGGGGTTATAGGGAGAAATAAATGAGAGCTAGAATACGATTTCATAATTAAAATAGGGCATTTATCTGCAAATACATTGCAGTACTCAATATTTGCGAATGGTGAAAGGAAAATAACTATTTTCTGTCCTTCAAAATGAAATACATCAATTAATTAAAAGGAAGATTTGTTTGTCTTTATTTGCAGAGATGGGCCTCACATTTGAAATAGCTTAGTACTTCAACCTATAAACGTTCAGTACCTATTATTATTATTATTATTATTATTATTATTTGTTGTCCAAACTTTTTCATGTAAGTAAAAAAAAAAAAAAAAGAAGACTTACTTTCTGCTTTGTCAGTTATGCTCAAATGTAAGACAAAATTTGTCTAATCAAACTTTTTTCAATACATATATATATATATATATATATATATATATATATATATATATATATATGTATATATATATGTATGTATATATATGTATGCTGTTTTTTGTGTTGATGCTTTTGTACAATTTCGGTTTTCTCTAGACATACTGGCTCGTTAGTCAAGCAATCTAAGATGGCACCTGCATTGAGTGATCTCTTTCTGTACAAGTCTTATTATTTCTGTTGTGGTACTCTTTGTTTATCCCCAGCCCTGCGGACTAAATAAATCGTTTATTTAGTGATATTACCCGCACAAACATTAGCATCAACAACAACAACAAAAATAAACACAGCATAATATAACATTGTCAGAAATAAATTCCAATAATATATATATATATATATATATATATAAAAAAAATATGTATGCATTTTATGCTTTGTTTTTTAAATGGGTCATTCACTCATGCATACAAAATTTAAAAAAAATGAATTCATGGGCATATATTTATCACAAAAATATTTATATAGTTTATATAGAAGAAAATTTACAAATTGTTCTCCAAAAAAAATGTTTTTATTTTCAAATAAATCGGGTATTAGTGTGTGTCCCTTATAATAGGGGTAAATACAGAAATATAGGCATCAGTGTGTCCCTTTTCATAGGAGAAAATGTAATCATCTTATTTTCATATTATTACTTTTTTTTCTCCCCAGTTTTATTTCCATTTCTTCAAAAGACACAAGAAAGAAAAAAAAAAAGAAATTACTGAGAGAAGAAAAAAGAAAAATAATTATTTCCAATATATTCATTAATGTTATGTTTTTTTGTTGTATAACAAATGAGAAGAGGGATACAGAGAGAGAGAGAGAGAGAGAGAGAGAGAGAGAGATTGTGGGTGAGGGAGATAAAAGAAGAGAGAGAGAGAGAGAGAGAGAGAGAGAGAGAGAGAGAGAAGGAGAGGATAGACTCAAAGAAAAAATGATTGAAGTAGGAAGAGAGATACATTATATATATATATATATATGTATGTATATATATATGTATATATATATATATGTATATATATATATATATATATATATATATGTATATATATATATATGTATATATATATATGTATATGTATATATATATATGTATATATATATATATGTATATATATATATGTATATATATATATGTATATATATATATATATATATATATATGTATATGTATATATATATATGTATATATATATATATGTATATATATATATGTATATATATATATGTATATATATATATATATATATATATATATATGTATATATATATATATATATATATATATATATATATATATATATGTATATATATATATGTATGTATATATATATATATATATATATATATATATATATATATATATATATATGTATATATATATATATGTATATATATATATATATATGTGTATAGGTGAGAGAGATTATTAAAAGAAATGATTTATATAATAAATTTATGTGCAAAATAGACACTGGATTTTAGGGAAAAAGTCACAGTAAAAAACAGTCACAGGCCCCTAACTGAATAAAAAAGCGTAATTTAGTTAAATTTGGCAGTTTTGTTGTCATATCTAACGCCGTGACATTACTTAAGATTTTACCAATGTGTACGCTATGTGCGAAAAAAACAAATTGACATAAACGCCTTCAATATGACTTTCTTTTCTCGCCAAAATTGTAACTTTCTTTTTTTTCATTTCCATTTAACATTAAGATCAATTTGGTTTGAGACAGAAACGTGAACCACTTAAAAGTCATTTTATTTTTTTTGCATTTTTGCCAAATTTTGTGAAGTAAAAAAAAAGATTTTTTAGTTTAAAAAAAAAAAAAAAAATCATTTTGAAATAAAATGATGTAAAGAAGACGATTATCACACAAATGGGCGGAACAAAATATAAGCGAGAAAAATTTGTTTCTTCTTTTTTTCTGAATTTCTCGATTATCATCATTTGAATTTTAGGATTTTTGTCCACATCATTGCTTCTTATATTTTGCCTACATTTCAGCCAATACACACTCTAGTCTTTTTTTCAGGTGCATCAACCGCTGATGAGTTTTCCCTCCTGCATGCAACTATTAGTGTAGTTGATTTATTTGTGCGTGTTTTTGTCTGAGGTTTCCTACATATGTTAAATAAGATTAACGGATCATTTTAATGTAGAGCGGACATTAACTTTCTTATAAATCATTAAAGTTTTATTTTTTCGGATGAGTATTTAATTTTTTTTTTTTCTTCAAAACATTAAAAAAAATCTAAATGCTAGTTTATAAGAATGTTCATATATGATCTACACAATTACTCATGTCACGCTATGAATAATAATGTTTTTTTGTTTTTTTTAATTAAATAATCAGTTTGCCATATTTATGTGAGTAGGAAACAGACACTAGCATAAAAAAAATCATTGAATAAAGCAGGGGGAGGGGGGGGGGTGACATCGGCGTAGATGAAAAATACGCCTAGAGGTCAGAGGGCATAGCGGGTGAAACGTAGTCGAAAAATAAATATCAACGTTGACTAGGACAATTATCCGAAGAGAAATAGTGCAGATAAAAGAAAACATTTGGTGCAAAGGTTTTTGGCACATCTTAAGTAAAAAATGACTCCCTCCCCCACCCCACCCCAAAGAAAAAGGGCGCTAATTTTCATCTTAACGCTTATAAGATGTTCTTCTGCTCATACAATGTAATAAGTTTTAAAAATATTAATTTTTATTCATTTTAACCAGAGGAGGTGTGTGGGGTAGAGGGTGCTGTTTAAAACTTAAACCACAATATCAAAAGGATCACCGACTTTCCAACAAATTAATATAAGCTGCATTACGCTTACGGATTCAGTAGAGACGTAGAGAAAGAGGGGTCGCGATGATAGAGGTTTTATCCAGCTATTTCTGTAGTACAGTTAGAATATGACGTCATACAGACAGCTATATATAAACTTTGAGGTATATTAAAGAGTTAAAATAAAAAGGAGGCACTAAAAAAAAAAAAAAAAAAAAAGGACGCATCCAGGGCACTCTTCAATACTTATTTCTTTTATTTTAAAGATATTTTTTATTATTTTTTTAAAACGTTTATTTACAACGTCAACTTGGAAATGGTATTGACATGCACGTCAGAAAGGCAGTGATTGTTTTAATATTGTTTTTTGTTTTTTTTTAATACTATAAATAAAGTGGACCTCCTTTAAAAAACATTTAAAAAATAAAAGTCAATCTTTTTTAAAACTGACAACCTGTATGATAGGAAGTCTAAAAAATACAAAGCATCAAAATGTATCCTTTTTGTTGATTTATATTTTATGAAACCCGACCCGTTTAAGATGTGCATTGGAATTTAAAAAAATTTCTTAAGCATGTATTTTTTTTCTTAAAAAGAAAAAAATTAGTTTTTTCTGATATGACTGGGGTGTATACAAAAAACCTAATGGTTCCCCTTGGTTTAGGAGCACAAATGTTACTTAATACTTGACTTCTAGGTGCTTATTTATATTAATAGACAATTGAAATATGGCAGTTCAAAATAAAATAACAGAAACTATTAGATATACTTACGTATCAGGCAAAAATATTTGTGAACACTAAAGATTACAGAAAAAAATCGAGTAGAATTTTAGTAAAAAATAAAAATCAGTTTTTCTAATATGTCCGAATCTACGTTGGAGTGACATCATTTTGCGTCTTTAATTTAGAAGAGTTATGTAAAAGGGAGGAAAAAAATGGAGATAAGTCATTCTGTCAGACTCAAAATGACACAAAATGGGGTCAGTCCAACGTAAATCGGACATGTAAAAAGAAAACTGATTTTTATTTTTTTACTAAAATTCTTATCGATATTTTCCCTAATTTTTGGTGTAGACAAATACTTTTGCCTGATAAGTAAGTATATCAAATAACTTTTCCTGTTATTTTATTTTGAACTCCATATTTCACTTGTCTATTCATATTTCCATATTTCACTTGTCTATAAGCACTGACTTTTGCCGATAAATGTCAATTCAAGCCAGAATTTCTGTTCTAATCGATAGAAAATTTACTTTTGAATTCTGAACGGTCATAAAGTAAACATGGCACCAAACATTTCTCTTGATTAAAACAACTGACTTGTTTACTCTAAAGTGCTTTTTAAGCCTTTAAACTGGCGAATAGAAAGTACATTATGACTTGAATTAAATTTAAAAGGCAAAAGTAAAGTACTATGACTCATTTGTGCTATTAAATCAAAGAAATAATTTTTAAACGCCCCACTATATATCAAAGAAACAATTTTATCAATTATTACTCATATCTGAATATTAAAGAAACTTTTTTTTTAAAATTACTTTTTAAAATTGCTATTTCAATTAATTTTATAGAAATTAATAAAATACTTTGTAGACACACACAAAAAAAAAACTGCCAATAAAATAATAATATTGTGCCACACAATACAACAAGCCAAATATAGAATTACAATGTCAAAGAAATTCCTTTTCTTTTTTTTTTTTAGTTATTTTTTTCCTTTTTTTAAATTTTTTTTTTTATTTAACACTTAATTAACAACTTTTGTTCCGTAATCAAATTAGAATTAAACATTCATTTGTGCTTTACAAGATTTTGATTTTTAAATTTACATTCGTTTTTTTTTTTTTTTAATTTTATTTTTTTTAGTGCTTCTTTAAAATTTAACCATCATGAAAAAAAAAAAGTACCCTATTACATTTTTTTAAATAGACAAATTTATGGAGGGAAAAAATCCAACAGTCATATACACTTAGAATCCCAGGGCATTTTAGTAGCAAACAAATCATTTTTTCATTTTTTTTTTAATTTTATATTTTACTTATAACAACATAATGCTATGGACAGACTAAACTCAAGCTTTACTAGGGTAACTAGCGTAGGAAAAGGAAAACTCAGAAAAAACACCAACTACTTGCAGTGGTACTGTGTCGATATGTACCAAATATCATTCAGATGGTGGTAGTGGTGGTGAATAGGGAGGTGACGATGGTGGAGTGGATAACAACGCAGACTGATGATCTAAGTGTGCAAAGTTCGAATCCAGTCGGTTGCATAACATCACTTTTACTTAGTGATGTCGGAAACTAACCTTCACGTGGTCCCTCCTGTAAGTAACTGATTCTAAAAATAATCATGGAAACCAATGCCAACAACAGTAGTAGCAAGTAAAATTTTTAATAAAAAAAGGCCAAATGTTACTTATCTTATATATAAATTAAAGATGTGATATTCCCCCTACAATGGACCGTAATATAAAAAAAAAAAGTAAAGGTCGCATAGCCTGGACGCGCACGGGTGTCGTTGCCGACATCGCACACTGCCCATGGCCGTAGCGGCGGTGATTTGTTAAGAATCACTGTGTCTAGGGCACAGCATATGGAAGGCGGAGCCCATCCCTCTCCTTCCGCTGCCTTGAACCTTCCCTGAGTTTTAGTCAGGTACCCATTTACTGCTGGGTGGACAGAGGGAGTTTTCAGACCCGAAAATTTGCATGCCGTGAGTGGGATCGAACCCGGGTTATCCAGCCCAAAGACAAGTGCTATAACCACTCGTCCACAGGCCCTCCCTAATATCTTTAATAACAAAAGCTACATTAAAAATAAAGTTTTGTAAGTGATTTCGACCAATTTTGATATGTGCTTTAAAGAAGAAAATATTTATTTTCATTCGAATTTATTGATTTTTATATTTAATCTTAACAATTTTTGCTTTGATTACTAATGCCATAGAAGGAAGTATACCTCTCTCAGTTATTCATTACACCGTAAAGAAATAAGGAAGAAATCTAATTAGAGTCACTTTACACTGTGCGTTAGATACTTTATATGAATCACTACACCGACTTGCGAATAAACGGCAAATTAAAAAGAAACATAACAAAATTACGTTTTCCAATTAAAAATAATACAAAAAAAAAACCATCTTTCTGAGCATTTTTTTTAGAATAAAAATATCAGAACGAGGCCCAACATTTCTTTATTTGAAACTAAAACTACGTAAATTTGATCAGTGTTCTTCTTCGCTATTTCTCCAGTGCTTCGTTTTTCCATTTTATATACAAATGGTATCTGTTACTGTAAGTCACAGATTTCTGATTTTTATTTTATTTTTACACTCAATACATTTGCAAGTTAAACAGTTAAAACAACCCTTCATTAAAAAGTTTTTAATATATCAAAAGATAGATATAGTTTTTTTCTTGTTTGTTATAGAAATAATCTGAGATTCAAAGAATTTGGGACTATTTGAGTGTCTTCCTGAAAAATTAGCCAATTTTTATAAAAAAAAAAAATTTTTTTTTTTTTTCATGATGCTTGTAAAGAAATTTTTTGTTATTTTTTGTTGTTTTTAAATTATTTTTTTAACAAAGCAAATATTTATATTTCAAAATAAGCAGACAATATTCTAAATATTGTCCCCAAATCTACGACGTCTATGTTCATACTTGCCAGATAATAACAAAATATATTATATAAATATTGCCAACTATAGTCACTTGTAGAACGGTAAAATAACTGCTGCTACTGAACTAAATCGGCGGTAAAAATACCAAGATTTTTTTTTACAAAAATATGTTAAGCCTATCTTTATACGAAATGAAAAATGCCCATTTTATCAAGAGATTAAAAGAAATCCTCACTTTTTATATAATACACACACATATATATATATATATATATATATATATATATATATATATATGTTTCTAATATAGATATATGTACTACAATATATTATCATATGATATATATTATATGACTTATACCGTTATTATATATATATATTATATAATATATGCACATATATATATATTTTATAATATATATATATGCATATATTATATAATATATATGCATATATTATATATATATATAATATATGCATATATTATATATATATATATAATATATGCATATATTATATAATATATATATAATATATGCATATATTATATATATAATATATGCATATATTATATAATATATATATAATATATGCATATAATATATACAATATATGCATATATTATATTATATATATATTATAATATATTATATTATATGCATATAATATATACAATATATGCATATATTATATTATATATATTATAATATATTATATTATATATACATATATGCATATATTATATATATATAATATATGCATATATTATATAATATATATATATGCATATATTATATTATATATATATAATATGTGAATATATTATATAATATATATGCATATATTATATATACATATATAATATGTGCATATATTATATAATATATATATGCATATATTATATATACATATATAATATGTGAATATATTATATAATATATATGCATATATTATATATACATATATAATATGTGCATATATTATATAATATATATATGCATATATTATATATACATATATATGTGCATATATTATATAATATATATATGCATATATTATATATATATAATATGTGCATATATTATATATAATATGTGCATATATTATATAATATATATATGCATATATTATATATACATATATAATATGTGCATATATTATATAATATATACATGCATATATTATATATATAATATATACATACATAATATAATATATATAATATATACATACATAATATAATATATATGCATATATTATATATATAATATATACATACATAATATAATATATATAATATATACATACATAATATAATATATATGCATATATTATATATATAATATATACATATATAATATAATATATATGCATATATTATATATATAATATATACATATATAATATAATATATATGCATATATTATATATATAATATATACATATATAATATAATATATATGCATATATTATATATATAATATATACATATATAATATAATATATATGCATATATTATATATATAATATATACATATATAATATAATATATACATATATAATATAATATATACATATATAATATAATATATGTGCATATATTATATATAATATGCATATATAATATAATATATATGCATATATTATATATAATATGCATATATAATATAATATATATGCATATATAATATATATATATTATAATATATATATATATTATATAATATATATATATTATATAATATATATATTTATATAAATGTAGGTAAAGAAGTTATTTGTCATATATGATGAATAAGTTCTAACTTGATTAATATATATATATATATATATATATATATATATATATATATATATATATCTCTGTGTGTGTGTGTGTGTGGTGTGCATACAAATAGACATCCCTGCCAAAAATGCATAGACACTTGATTATTAATAGGTATTTGTATATCTTGAAAGTCAATTAAACACTTTCATAAAAAACATCATAAAATCATTAATCAAATTATTTTATAAACATGAAATAATATAAGTAAAATAATAATTTTAAGCGATTTAAATACGTCAGACGTTCTAAAAAGAATCTTTTGTAAAATTTGCAAACTATTCTTTCTTAAAGAAAAAACAAAAAAATAGAAACCTGTGCACAAATGGTGTATTATTTACTCAAAGACTGTGATAGTTCATATATATATATATATATATATATATATATATATATATATATATATATATATATACATATATATATATGTAACTTCTTTGTAATATAGTAGGAAAAATCCCAGCAGAGTGCTCCATTAATTCAGAATTAAAGTTAAAAATTAAGAGCGTAATATTTATTTATTTTGGTACCGAAAAATAAGTACAACATTCGTACCGTCGGTTTCAAACACGGAAGGACTTAGCCATCCGGCTCTCTTCAACTTCTGTTGTCATCTGTTTCGGAAACACGTCCAAACGAGAGTGACACGTGACTTCACATTTCTAAAACAGATAACAGAAGCTAGAGAGCCGGATGGCTAAGTTCTTCCGTGCTTGAAACCGACGGTACGAATGTTGTACTAATTTTTCTGTACCAAAATAAATAAATATATATATATATATATATATATATATATATATATATATATATGTATATGTATGTATATGTATATATATATGATAAAATATTAGGATATTCTAAATCCAACGAGACAAATTAAAAATGAAAATAGTTAAAAAAAAAACAAAAAACAATTCTTCTCGTCTGTTACTACTTTTTCAACTTTTCTTGTCACTCTGGAAAAAGCCTTCACACAACATGAGGGTGAAACGTTGAAATGCTACTGTAAGTTTTTGGTCTTTCCTCTTTCTATTAATCTTTCATATATACATATAATTTTCATTATGAAAGCGTTTCCTTTTGTAGTAATAGCGATAGGTACTAAATACAAAAAAAATTTTTTTTTCTGAAATGTCTTGCAGCAGAGCAAAATGATTGTAAACTGAGAGTATTAAAAATCTGGGGAGGCTTGTTGTCACTCAGACTCCAGGGAACACCACTTGTTTTTACCAATGAGCTATCACTGGTAACGATTCATGTGAGAACTCCCAGTGAGTAAGAAATAATGAATGTTATCATAGATGTTATTTATTGTGTTTACCCTTCATGCGCGTTTCATAACCTATGGAATTTGCCAACAGAAATAAATTTATCTTTTCTCCGACAGCATTTGTTAGACAGTGGTATAGTTTTAGATTTGGTTCGGCAGAAGTACCTTCAAATCTAATACATGTTCCATAAACTACCAGTGAATAAATGTACTTGTAACAAATCTAACTATTTACCTTCACAGTCGGTTAAGGGCATTAAATGTATACACTAATGTACAATGTACCAATGTTGACCCACTGCTCATCTAGTCTAAATGAATAAATGGAAAAGTTTTGTTTTTTTTCAATTACCTAAACTACATTTATATCAAAACACAATTATGCTTATACTTCATTTGCATATTTATTTTATAAAAAAAGTTTCTAATTAATTTTTGTATGTGAGTTATTTGTAATTATAATTACCCTTTTTTTTTTTCTTTTTTTTTTACATATTTTTTTACATATTTGACCCCAAACAAGGCAGGCCGCCACTGTAAACGTATGGGGTTACTGAGAATGAGTGTGTAGGTTTTGGGTATCATTCTAAGTTGGGAGCTGTGCAGCGAGATGTCTGTTTACATTAGTTTTAAACCTCTGCATGTTGGTACAGTCGGGGAAACAGGGAGCAGAGGGGAGGGAGTTTCAGAGGTCGGCAGCATGAGGAAAGAAGCTATTGGAGTAGAAGGCTCTCTGGCATCTGGGGACCTCCATAACGAATGGATGGGATTTTGCTGATTGTCAAGTTGGTCTAGTGTATTTACGTCGAGTGGGTATATATACCCAATAGTTTTGTTGACATTAATATTATAATTAATAGTAGAAATATTAATTAAAGCGATTTAATGAGGAAAAAAAAAAAAGGATAAAATTCCGAATGGAAACTTCCGGTTAGATTATTTTGAAAATCAGATGACAACTTCCGGTTAGATTATTTTGAAAATCAGATGACAACTTCCGGTTAGATTATTTTGAAAATCAGATGACAACTTCCGGTTAGATTATTTTGAAAATCAGATGACAACTTCCAGTTAAGTTTACACACAAATACTTACATACGGATGAATCAGACTACTTTGGAAGGGTTTCTTTTAAAAAATAAACTCTGCATTGAATGCTTATCTGAAAGTTTATCTATTAATAATTAAATAGATAGGTATATTTTTTAAACTAAATTTTCATGGTTTCTTTGTTTTTCTTTAAAGAAGGTTACAGTTACAGAGGGCAGGTAGTTTTTTTTGTTTATTTTTTACTATTATGGTATAAATCTTATTAAAATCAGAGATAACATTTGTTGAAGTGTGCGTTAGTTCATGCTCCATCAAAAAATAATTGCAAGTTAAATATTCTTCAAATTAATGAAATGCATCTTACTTTTTGAAATGTATTTATTTAAAAGTGGACTGTTTTAGTCAACAGAACGATATCATTTAATTTTGGAAAAACTGATTTTAAAATGTTGGAATTTTTACCTTAATAACACCAGATTAATCACCATCTTTGTTAATTAGTAGATCTCATTTTTTTATTTTAATGTGTGTGAAAGGTGATAACGTACGTACAAACATGAAATGCCTTAGGGTATTATTATAATATTAGGAATGTATTTAAATTTTTATGGACTGTTATACATTTATTCTGTATGGATACAATTAATGTAGCGTAAATATCGGAGTTTAGGGTTAGGGTTTAGGGTTTAGTTAATTAAGTTATTGTATGTTGGTTGTATTTGAATTTATGTCTATGGTGGCAAAATGAAATAATTTTGGATTTAAAATTAAGGATATTTAAAGAAAGAAGATAAAGACTAGATCTATCTCTATAGTACACAGGGCAATTTTTATCTTTTATTTATTTATATATATATATATATATATATATATATATATATAGACACATAGAAATGAGCCCCACCTATCTCTCCATCTATATGGGTGAATATCTATTAGTTTTAAGCTAAACTCAGTCAGCGTTCGAACCTAAAATTGCAGCAGATGTAATGTCTATTGTTTGTAAAGTTTAGTTTTTGTTTTATATATTTAAACTGTTTCACTATCAAATTGAACTGTAAGTATGAACATACAAATTTTAATTTTGAAAATAAAGTTCAAAAGCAAAAATTATCCCCCTTAGTATTGATTATTCTTAAAGTCAGGGTCCAGTGTTTAGAGTGAAAATTTATCAACGCCATGAGGGAGGAGCATGTAAGCTCCAATTTTTTGTTGTTACTATAAACAATACTCAGAGTACAGTGCATTATAATCGATATAGGCAGAAAATATATATATATACATATATATATATATATATATATATATGTTATATATGTATATATATATATATATATATATATATATATATAAAAAGTTAATACAACAAAAGATATGAGGCACCTAATATCTTTAATTAGTGAACATCCGGATAAAACTGAAGCTCAATATACTGGATAGAGCATTAATAGCACTAGATAAAGTGAAAGAATAAAATAAGGTGCGACTCAAATTTTATTTGCATTCAATATTCAAGCAAAGTCCTTAACTCACGAGTTTTCAAAGAAAATCTTCTCCTCAGAGGACCATTACCGCAATGACATTACGGAGTGTAGCAGCTACCGATATAGGTTTTTCTCCAATTACTCTTAAACATCTACACCAGTAGAGGTGAGAAGACTCCGTAATGTCATTGCAGTAATGGTCCTCTGAGGAGAAGATTTTCTTTGAAAACTCATGAGTTAAGGACTTTAAAGGACTTTGCTTGAACATTGAATGCAAATAAAATTTGAGTCGCACCTTATTTTATTCTTTCACTTTATCTAGTGCTATATATATATATATATATATATATATATATATACTATTGACATCTTATTAATAAATTCCCGCTAAACTATAAATTTGTAAACTAAGAAAAAATATCCTTTCATTTCCCTGCACAGTATCGCCCAAATTTGAATGGGAATAAAAACAGATTTCTAAACTTATAGAATTTAAGAAAAACACTTAGCATATTTCTTCTTATTCCGTTATTATTTGCTTTGTCTTTTTGTTGTTTCTTCTTCCTCTTAATATCATCATGATTATTATTATTATTATTATTATTATTATCATTTGTCTTCTGTTTGCTCTTCTCATTTTTTCTGATTAGTATTATTGTTATTGTTATTATTATCATCATCATCATCATCATATTCAATAATATCGTTGAGATGTCCACCAAACTGTTTGCTTGGTATCCGTCCACATTGTCTTTCGGCCAAATAATTTTATGTCTTTTATGTTTAAATGCTTGAAAATTTCAATTTATTTCTATGCTTTAAATGCTGGCATCCGTTACTTAAAATAATCGGTTTCCGAAACGTGATAAATGTTGCTTTTTATTTCAGTTATCAATCCGCGCATTCGTACACATTTATTTAGACGAAACTGCTTTTAATTGATAGATTCTCATTACAAATAATAATAAAATACACTTTGAGATTTTAGAGAGAGAGAAAGAGAGAGAAAGAGAGAGTGAGAGAGAAAGAGAAAGAGAGAGAAAGAGAGAGAGAAAGAAAGAGAGAAAGAAAGAGTAAGAGAAAGAAAGAGAGAGAGAAAGAAAGAGAGAGAGAAAGAAAGAGAGAGAGAAAGAAAGGGAGAAAGAGATAGAAAAAGAAAGAGTGAGGAAGAGAAAGGGAGAAAGAGATAGAAAAAGAAAGAGTGAGAAAGAGAAAAATATAGAGAGAAAGAGAAAGGATGAAAGAGATAGAAAGAGAAAGGAAGAAAGAGAGAGAGAGGAGAAAGGGAAAGAGAGACAGACAGAGAGAGTATTGAGGAAGGAAAATATAAAAAATGTGTAAAGTTTTAAGAGAAGAGTTGAAGAATTCGCGAATAAATTATAATCATTTGAAATCTAACATATAAAATTATCTTGCAAGATTTTAAAAGTTGGACCTAAATAGTATTTAAGCTGACATATTCAAACTTTGATTCTAACTAGGTAATTTTCATTTGTTATTGCGCTGTTATTGGCACTATAATACCATACTTCACTACAGTTTATTTAAAAATGATGTACTTCCACTAGGAAAATTGTTAACATGGAAACATTTTTCAATTATGACCGAAAAATGAAAATCAGCAAAGGTAATAACTCATATTTTTAATTGAAGAATATAAAAAGTATTGTCTTCCCTAAAAATGTATTTCTTATTCTGAATAAGTTTAACAAATGTGCGAACAAATAAAAAAAATTAAAAACTGAAATAACTTAATTGCATCCCAGGCAACACCGTGTAGGTACATCTAGTCTTAATTAAAGGAAGTTTATGCAATTTTTTTCGTCTTTGACTCCTACAAATATTCCATAGATTGTTACACTATCGAAATATCAACTGAAGAATTGGTTACGTATCTTTAGCCCTGTGGGCTGAGTTTTGAGTGTTTACTTGAAACCGAAGATATCAATGGAAGATCAAATTAATGCATAGTGTCAATTGATATATATATATATATATATATATATATATCTGGGCAGCATTTTTTCTTGAATACATATTTCTTTAAATATTAAAGATGACTTGTGTCTGAATATTTTTTCCTTTATCCTTTTTAGATGCCTGATCAATTTTTGAATTTCAACCTGGGAAATTAATCTGCCAGAAAATTAATCGAGGATCTAGAAAGGATCGAGGAAAATATATGCAGACAAAAGTCATCTATTATATATATATATATATATATATATATATATATATATATATAAAATTGCAATATAAGCCAAATTAGCAATACAAGATTAATTTATTTTTTTAATGTAATGTAAGAAAAAAAAATAAAAAATAAAAATTAATCTTGTATTGCTAATTTGGCTTATATTGCAATTTTATTAACTTTCCATGCAATACTTTGAAACTTGAACGATAAACACACACACATATATATATGCAAACATTGTAAAAATAACAGAATTCGTTTGTTTAATTATACTTTTTAAAATTTTTCTGATGGTCTTTTTTGAATTAAAATAAAAAAAAATGAATAAATGTTCGGATAAACCGGATATTCTTTAACCAAACAAAATAGAATAGGTAGCTAAATTTCTATTTCTATCCATTTATTCAACCAACATTTGTAGAGGAAGCGGGAGTTTTGTTTGGTTTGAAAATGTTCACAAAATATGTTTTTTTTTGTAAGTTTGCTATTTACATTCATATGTGTAAGTTTGTATTGGCAAAATATGCTTACGTTGCTATGTGTATCTATCTGTTTGCCAAACAATATAATACAAACCAGCAGTAACTAACTTGAAGTATTAGTATTGTAATTTAAACAAAAAGACAACTGTTTATTTTTTCCAAGTGACTTTAATTATAAAAGTTGTATGTAATTTAGGAAGCAATGGAAAAAGTATGCCATTATTTTTTACGGCATGGATACACTGGTACTACTATTACTAATAATAATCATGCTAAAATAATAATAATAATAATAATAATAATAATAATGACGATAATAATAATGATGATAATGATATATTCAAAATCGATATACGAAATACAAGTAGCTGCTTTTTTTTCTTCTGTATAAAAACAAAAAATGGAGAAAAAGAAAAGATTAAAAAATGTTGAATTTTCATACAGAAAATTCGTAACAAAAATTAAAAAAAAGAAAAGAAAAACTATTTACACTAAATCTTTTAAATTTGTCAATCAGTAAATTTTTTATAGTCCGAACACGACAACTATTATTATTATTATTTTTTTTTTTGCTTTGTCTCTAAGATTTTACTTTGATCATGAGAACAGTCGAGACACACGGACATGACACATGGAGACAGCACACATGTTATACATACAAAAAAGACATACTATTCGTCTGTTTTGCATCTGTATGTTTGTACAAATAAAATCTAAACAGACGATAGTATTGTACAGAATATCATTTGGGTGGTCCTTACTTGGAAGACACCCAAGATAAAAGAAACAAATGATTAAAAAAAAAATGATAAAAAAATAAAAGTCAGTCAGTGCATGTCACACGATAGAAAAAAAACATTTACAGCAACATGGTAGCTGTTGTGTAGCGGATACCAGCAAGGATCGATGACTCTCGTCGTTTCCATAGCAGCGCTTTCACTAGGGATGTTGACAACATTTACGTGGTTCCTTCTGTGAGTACCTGATTCTACAATTAATGAGAGTGGGCGGTACCAAATGCCGGCAAAATAGAATCAAGCAAATTAAAATGTAACATGCTGATTGATCAAATTGTGTTTTTACTGGAAATGTTTTTACTGAAAATGTTTTTACCGTAAGAATTTGTAACATAAGCGTTTTTATCTTATTTTCCCATAAAACAAATAATAAAACGAATTTTCCTATGAAACGAATAATAAAACGAATTTTCCTATGAAACGAATAATAAAACGAATTTTCCTATGAAACGAATAATAAAACGAATTTTCCTATGAAACGAATAATAAAACGAATAACTGATTGATCGAATTATGTTTTTACTGTAAGCGTTTTTACCAGAAAATGTTTTTACCTGAAGTGTTTTTTGTTTTTTTTTTACCATAAGCGTTTTTATTTTGTGACATACGCATTTTTTTTTTTGTTTCTACCATCTTGGGTTCATTCGAAGCAAGGAGCTACTTAATTTGAACCAATGTCTCACTGACTTAAGATTTGGAAATTGTCTATCAGTTCAGAAAGAGAAAAATATAGATACTGATAGAAAAGGCACTGGAAGATGCATTTAATGTCATATGATTAATGACGTATCCACTTCTAAGGCTTTGAGGATCTCATTCCCACGTAGCAATCCATTTGATGGTACTGGAGCATTTACGTCACAATCAGACTGGGTGAGACGTGGTAATAATGACCGATTTGACGACATGGGCATGGATTTAGAATCAAAACACAGCAAATCAGCCTATAAAAAATGTAAAATTGTAATTAAAAAAAAAATGAAGGAAATATAAAACAATAAAATGACAAAAAAAATATGAATACAAATAAAAAAAATATTAAAATAAAAAAATCTACGTGAATTTTGTAATATTCAGCGTTTGTTTCAGTGGTAGTTCTTGAATAATATTTTAATTGATTTTGTTTTTATTTAGAAATCTTGAAGAAATTATTTTTTAATTTCCACTTTTTTTTTTTTACTTTATTTTAATATTTTAACTAAAAAAAAGGAATAAAAAAACAGGAAAATAAGATTTATTTTTAGTAAAAATCTTTCAAATTTTCTAAAATGAATAAAAAGGTTTAAAACAATTCATTAAATATTAAGAAAGTGATGTAGCTGTAGTTTGCTTGAAACATTGTGATTATTATATCAAATCCAATGTCAAAAAATACTTGTCAAACTATCCCAGTAAGTAATCAAACTTTGTTCATTCCATTTATCATTTTCAATCCTTTCATAATATTATTCATCATTGAACTGACAATCCATTCATCTTATTAACCCTTATTTGATTTGGTTTGCTTTATGGCATATCGACATCTTATGGGTCATTTAATGCTGAAATATTAGTTTTTAATGTTTATGCATTTAAATATCATGTATTTTTAATGTTTATGCATTTTAATATCATTTTTGTAATGTTTACATATTTTAATATCAATTTTTTAATGTTTACATATTTTAATATCAATTTTTTAATGTTTATGTATTTTAATATCATTTTTTTAATGTTTATGTATTTTAATATCGTTTTTAAATGTTTACGTATTTAATATCATTTTTTTTAATGTTTATGTATTTCAATATCATTTTTGATGTTTGGTTTGGTTGTTTTGTTGCATATCCACAATTTTTTAGTTATTAAATGCCGAATCTGGTAATTTTGGTAAAAGTTTTAATGCTTCAAGTTCGTTATTTATTCATGGTGTTTGGTTTGGTTGTTTTATAGGAGAAAATTGTTGTTTTTGTTTTTTTATTTTGCAGAATATGATTGAGTTTTGCAAAGAGAAAGGAAAAATAAATAAATAACATCAATGTTTGGTGCATTTTTGGTCAGGAAGCCAGTATCTTCAGACAACCTAATCTGGTAGCACCAAGAGTTGCTTTTGGCTTTGATAAAAAAGAAAAAAAGAAAAGTGTTAGAAGCTGTCACAATGTGTGAATATAGCAGATGTAGATATAAATTGTGTTTATTTCATCTTTTCTTTTAAATAACCAATATTTCAAGGCAATTCACACACGCACACATATGTACATCATTCATGTTTAAATTTTTGTTTCAGAACTGTCGACCAAAGTCTATAAGGCATGTGTACGCAGTGTGATGATGTATGGATATGAAATCCTGATCAATGAGGACATGCCTTGCATGGAGAGAAATGATATGAGAATGATACAATGTATGTGTTATGTGAGTCTTAAAGACAGACTCATTTCTGATGAGCTCAGAGCAAAATTAAATCTGGACAGTATAGGGAGATGTGTGCAGAACAGGAGACTTTGATGGTTTGGTCACATTGAACAAATGGATAAGAGTTCTTGGATTAGTAGATGTAGAGAAGTAAAGGTAGCAGGTTCAGTTCACAGCGGAAATCAAGGAAAACAACTGATAAACATGGACCTGAGGGAAAGTGGTATAAATAAAGACCTGGCCAGAGATAGGTGAGTCTGGAAGTCAGTTTCTTAAAGCCGTCCAACGCATGCCAGCATGTAAAATAGATGTTAAACCGAATATGATGATAATAAACTATGACAGCATTTTTACAATCATATACAGCATCTCCACTAAAATAAATATCGAAGTTACAAAGTCCTTAAATAGATACAAGTGGATAACTACATTATATATATATATATATATATATATATATATATATATATATATATATAATAATAATAATAATGATAATAATAATAATCCAGGCAAGGTAAACATCAACAAGATAGTAATCCAAAGAATTTCAACCGGGCTTATAAAAAGTGCTCAATATCAAATAGAGCTTTTATATATGATTATTTTTATTTACACAGACATGTACAAAATCTGCGACACTGGCATGTCGATATTATCGATCGGATTTTAACTCTTCCCGATGAGATCTAAGCTTATAACAGCTGTTGATCGATAACATCGACATGCCAGTGTCGCAGATTTTGTACATGTCTGTGTAAATAAAAATAATCATACATATATATATATATATATATATATATAAATTCAATTATTTCATTTCCTATCACCCACCCTCCACAGATTTAGTGATATTCAAATTCTATGTATTGCATTGATCAAATCACGAACGTGTATAAGTTCGTTTTTTTTTCAAAAAGACAACGGACACGTATAAGTCCGTTTTTTTAAAAAAACAACGGCTCTCTTTGCTAAACCGAAGAAACGTTATGCGTGGACCATCGCACGCGTCATGACAAAAAACGAAGCCGCAATGTTCAAAATTAAAGTTTGCTCAACGATCCTCAGTTTTCTTCATTTCAGATCATTTTTTGACAAAGACCAGAGGACTGGTCGAAATATCAAAATAAAAACAATTTAAAAAACAACATCGTTTTTAATTCTTCATACACCACCAATCATCTATAAAATATATATACATATATATATAGTTTCTCAGTTAAACTTGTATGATTATTTATATATATATATATATAAATGTTAAATTGGGAGAGTTCATATTTTTTTAAACATCTTTTTAAGAATTTGATAACAAATGAGGCTAAAAGCCTTGAAAGCATGTTTAGATGCGATATTTATAATTAAAAATAAAATCAGAACAGATTCTTTTTTTTTTCTTTTTACTTTGATTCTCATATCAAAGTAAAAATGAAAAAAAGATCTGTTCTTATTTTATTTATTAATATCGCATCTAAACATGATTTCAAGGCTTTTAGCCTCATTTATTATATATATATATATAATATATATATATATATATATAATATATATAGATATACAAATATATATATATAAAACATAGATCTAATGCAAAACATTGTCATTTATTTGTGCTTCAAAGAATTCCACAGATAGATAGATATATGCATAAACACACACATACACGCATCTATTTTTTTTATTGTTATTTACATAATGTAATTTAGCTCAAACAAACTGCGTTTTTAACTATAAAAATAACAATACATCGTTCACTGGTTGATTAATCAATTTAGTTTCGTTGTTGACGATGCTCCTCTGATGAATGACAGATGAAAGAAATAGTTTCTCAGTTAAACTTGTAGGATTGATTATATTTCCTTTAGTAACGAATCTAATGCATACTTCTTAACTCATACGTAACTGACCCACACACACGCATCATCACATTTATGTTCAGATGTGAATAAATTGTTTCTGTTATCACTTTTTTTGACGATGCTCCTCTGATGAATGACAGATGAAAGAAATAGTTTCTCAGTTAAACTTGTAGGATTGATTATATTTCCTTTAGTAACGAATCTAATGCATACTTCTTAACTCATACGTAACTGACCCACACACACGCATCATCACATTTATGTTCAGATTTGAATAAATTGTTTCTGGTCTCACTTTCTACACTTAGGACTAAATCCTGGCAATTATCTCTTCTTTCAAACAGTTTCCTACTGCGTCCCAATTTAAAGAAGACATGTTGATTTGAAATTACCTACCCAATAACAACAGATATGCAAACAAAAAATACCTCCGATCACAATTCTTAATTTCACTTGGAGATGAGCTTCATCTAGAAATGTTGGTTATTTAAAAAAAAGCAGATATCAGAAAGAAGCTAAATATTAACTGCTGCTTCAACGAGGTTATTCGAAAATAAAAGTAATTTGGTATATGCCCCAATTGAAAGACATTTTGATTCAAAATGGCCTATCCAATAACAGATATGCAAACAAAAAAAATAACCCTGATCACAATTCTTAGTTTTCCTTAAAAGAGATCTATCTCAAAATATTGGTCATTTAAAAGATGTAAGACAGACAAAAAAAAAATCAACACAATTTACAATAAACACATTGTGACAGCCTCAAACAAAAAATTTAAATTTTCTTTTATTGTAAAAAAATTTCACTTTCTTCTAAATTATATATCTCTATCTATATAATGCTTGTACATGTTTATATTAGCATATATAGAATTCACTCCTTAGCTAATCAACATTATGAATTTTGGAACACACCTGCTAAGCGTAAGGGTGAGCAATGTGGACTACATCTAATTTAATTTAGTTATATGCAAATGAGGTAAAAAGAGATTGAAAGCACTTTGTGAAATTTCACATAATGTTGATTCTTGTGCAATTTAAACAATAGGTATTAGATATATTCCCCAAATTTAAGTTTCTAAGGAGTATTTTAATGGAATTTTAGGAAGAATAATATAGGCACAGCCTCCAATTTGAAAATTCAAATATTTCAGATTTGCATTAAATTTGATGCATAGTCATTAGACACAAATGAAGCAAGATTTCCTGAATTTTAATTTCGTCTCAGGACCTTTGACGCTTAAATTTTAGATATTTTCTAAAATCAAAATCATGTAATGGATTTTGATCAAAATTAGAATAAGGATTCTAGACATAAGGTTTAGTAGAATTAAATCCTGATTGTAATCTTCGTAAGGGGATATAGAAGTGGTGCAAAACTGTTCTGCTCAGAGAATTAATTTTATCTTTCTCTTGAATGGTATTCTTCTCGTTTTATGTATATGTATCAGTGGAAATTAATAAAGGATGCTTTAGTTACACAGATGGCCAAACCGCTATCTTTTTTTGTTAAAAAACTTTGTTTTTATGTTCATACAATTGAAAATATTCACATATGACTTATGAAATAAAAATACTGTTGTTCACATTTATTTTTAATGCTAACAGTAGCATCCAATTTTTAATGCCAACAGTAGCAGCTAATTTTTAATGCCAACAGTAGCAGCTAATTTTTAATGCCAACAGTAGCAGTTAATTTTTAATGCCAACAGTAGCATCCAATTTTTAATGCCAACAGTAGCAGCTAATTTTTAATGCCAACAGTAGCAGTTAATTTTTAATGCCAACAGTAGCATCCAATTTTTAATGCCAACAGTAGCAGCTAATTTTTAATGCCAACAGTAGCAGCCAATTTTTAATGCCAACAGTAGCAGCTAATTTTTAATGCCAACAGTAGCATCCAATTTTTAATGCCAACAGTAGCCTCCAATTTTTAATGCCAACAGTAGCATCCAATTTTTAATGCCAACAGTAGCATCCAATTTTTAATGCCAACAGTAGCATCCAATTTTTAATGCCAACAGTAGCAGCCAATTTTTAATGCCAACAGTAGCAGCCAATTTTTAATGCCAACAGTAGCAGCCAATTTTTAATGCCAACAGTAGCCTCCAATTTTTAATGCCAACAGTAGCATCCAATTTTTAATGCCAACAGTAGCATCCAATTTTTAATGCTAACAGTAGCCTCCAATTTTGAATGCCAACAGTAGCCTCCAATTTTTAATGCCAACAGTAGCCTCCAATTTTTAATGCCAACAGTAGCATCCAATTTTTAATGCCAACATTAGCAGCCAATTTTTAATGCCAACAGTAGCCTCCAATTTTTAATGCCAACAGTAGCCTCCAATTTTTAATGCCAACATTAGCATCCAATTTTTAATGCCAACAGTAGCAGCCAATTTTTAATGCCAACAGTAGCAGCCAATTTTTAATGCCAACAGTAGCATCCAATTTTTAATGCCAACAGTAGCATCCAATTTTTAATGCCAACAGTAGCAGCCAATTTTTAATGCCAACAGTAGCCTCCAATTTTTAATGCCAACAGTAGCATCCAATTTTTAATGCCAACAGTAGCCTCCAATTTTTAATGCTAACAGTAGCCTCCAATTTTGAATGCCAACAGTAGCCTCCAATTTTTAATGCCAACAGTAGCCTCCAATTTTTAATGCCAACAGTAGCATCCAATTTTTAATGCCAACATTAGCATCCAATTTTTAATGCCAACAGTAGCCTCCAATTTTTAATGCCAACAGTAGCCTCCAATTTTTAATGCCAACATTAGCAGCTAATTTTTAATGCCAACAGTAGCAGCCAATTTTTAATGCCAACAGTTGCAGCCAATTTTTAATGCCAACAGTAGCATCCAATTTTTAATGCTAACAGTAGCATCCAATTTTTAATGCCAACAGTAGCATCCAATTTTTAATGCCAACAGTAGCATCCAATTTTTAATGCCAACAGTAGCATCCAATTTTTAATGCTAACAGTAGCAGCTAATTTTTAATGCCAACAGTAGCAGCTAATTTTTAATGCCAACAGTAGCATCCAATTTTTAATGCCAACAGTAGCATCCAATTTTTAATGCCAACAGTAGCATCCAATTTTTAATGCTAACAGTAGCATCAAATTTTTAATGCTAACAGTTGCAGCCAATTTTTAATGCCAACAGTAGCATCCAATTTTTAATGCTAACAGTAGCATCCAATTTTTAATGCCAACAGTAGCATCCAATTTTTAATGCCAACAGTAGCATCCAATTTTTAATGCCAACAGTAGCATCCAATTTTTAATGCCAACAGTAGCAGCCAATTTTTAATGCCAACAGTAGCAGCTAATTTTTAATGCCAACAGTAGCAGCCAATTTTTAATGCCAACAGTTGCAGCCAATTTTTAATGCCAACAGTAGCAGCTAATTTTTAATGCCAACAGTAGCAGTTAATTTTTAATGCCAACAGTAGCATCCAATTTTTAATGCCAACAGTAGCAGCTAATTTTTAATGCCAACAGTAGCATCCAATTTTTAATGCCAACAGTAGCATCCAATTTTTAATGCCAACAGTAGCCTCCAATTTTTAATGCCAACAGTAGCATCCAATTTTTAATGCCAACAGTAGCATCCAATTTTTAATGCCAACAGTAGCATCCAATTTTTAATGCCAACAGTAGCAGCCAATTTTTAATGCCAACAGTAGCAGCCAATTTTTAATGCCAACAGTAGCAGCCAATTTTTAATGCCAACAGTAGCCTCCAATTTTTAATGCCAACAGTAGCATCCAATTTTTAATGCCAACAGTAGCATCCAATTTTTAATGCTAACAGTAGCCTCCAATTTTGAATGCCAACAGTAGCCTCCAATTTTTAATGCCAACAGTAGCCTCCAATTTTTAATGCCAACAGTAGCATCCAATTTTTAATGCCAACATTAGCAGCCAATTTTTAATGCCAACAGTAGCCTCCAATTTTTAATGCCAACAGTAGCCTCCAATTTTTAATGCCAACATTAGCATCCAATTTTTAATGCCAACAGTAGCAGCCAATTTTTAATGCCAACAGTAGCAGCCAATTTTTAATGCCAACAGTAGCATCCAATTTTTAATGCCAACAGTAGCATCCAATTTTTAATGCCAACAGTAGCAGCCAATTTTTAATGCCAACAGTAGCCTCCAATTTTTAATGCCAACAGTAGCATCCAATTTTTAATGCCAACAGTAGCCTCCAATTTTTAATGCTAACAGTAGCCTCCAATTTTGAATGCCAACAGTAGCCTCCAATTTTTAATGCCAACAGTAGCCTCCAATTTTTAATGCCAACAGTAGCATCCAATTTTTAATGCCAACATTAGCATCCAATTTTTAATGCCAACAGTAGCCTCCAATTTTTAATGCCAACAGTAGCCTCCAATTTTTAATGCCAACATTAGCAGCTAATTTTTAATGCCAACAGTAGCAGCCAATTTTTAATGCCAACAGTTGCAGCCAATTTTTAATGCCAACAGTAGCATCCAATTTTTAATGCTAACAGTAGCATCCAATTTTTAATGCCAACAGTAGCATCCAATTTTTAATGCCAACAGTAGCATCCAATTTTTAATGCCAACAGTAGCATCCAATTTTTAATGCTAACAGTAGCAGCTAATTTTTAATGCCAACAGTAGCAGCTAATTTTTAATGCCAACAGTAGCATCCAATTTTTAATGCCAACAGTAGCATCCAATTTTTAATGCCAACAGTAGCATCCAATTTTTAATGCTAACAGTAGCATCAAATTTTTAATGCTAACAGTTGCAGCCAATTTTTAATGCCAACAGTAGCATCCAATTTTTAATGCTAACAGTAGCATCCAATTTTTAATGCCAACAGTAGCATCCAATTTTTAATGCCAACAGTAGCATCCAATTTTTAATGCCAACAGTAGCAGCCAATTTTTAATGCCAACAGTAGCAGCTAATTTTTAATGCCAACAGTAGCAGCCAATTTTTAATGCCAACAGTTGCAGCCAATTTTTAATGCCAACAGTAGCATCCAATTTTTAATGCCAACAGTAGCAACCAATTTTTAATGCAAACAGTAGCAGCCAATTTTTAATGCCAACAGTAGCAGCCAATTTTTATTGCCAACAGTAGCAGCCAATTTTTAATGCCAACAGTAGCAGCCAATTTTTAATGCCAACAGTAGCATCCAATTTTTAATCCCAACATTAGCAGCCATTTTTTAATGCCAACAGTAGCATTCAATTTTTAATGCCAACAGTAGCAGCCAATTTTTAATGCCAACAGTAGCAGCCAATTTTTAATGCCAACAGTAGCATCCAATTTTTAATGCCAACAGTAGCCTCCAATTTTTAATGCCAACAGTAGCCTCCAATTTTTAATGCCAACAGTAGCATCCAATTTTTAATGCTAACAGTAGCAGCCAATTTTTAATGCCAACAGTAGCAGCTAATTTTTAATGCCAACAGTAGCAGCCAATTTTTAATGCCAACAGTAGCATCCAATTTTTAATGCCAACAGTAGCATCCAATTTTTAATGCCAACAGTAGCATCCAATTTTTAATGCCAACAGTAGCATCCAATTTTTAATGCCAACAGTAGCAGCTAATTTTTAATGCCAACAGTAGCATCCAATTTTTAATGCCAACAGTAGCATCCAATTTTTAATGCCAACAGTAGCAGCCAATTTTTAATGCCAACAGTTGCAGCCAATTTTTAATGCCAACAGTAGCATCCAATTTTTAATGCCAACAGTAGCATCCAATTTTTAATGCCAACAGTAGCATCCAATTTTTAATGCTAACAGTAGCATCCAATTTTTAATGCCAACAGTAGCAGCCAATTTTTAATGCCAACAGTAGCAGCCAATTTTTAATGCCAACAGTAGCATCCAATTTTTAATGCCAACAGTAGCATCCAATTTTTAATGCCAACAGTAGCATCCAATTTTTAATGCCAACAGTAGCATCCAATTTTTAATGCCAACAGTAGCATCCAATTTTTAATGCTAACAGTAGCATCCAATTTTTAATGCCAACAGTAGCAGCTAATTTTTAATGCCAACAGTAGCATCCAATTTTTAATGCCAACAGTAGCATCCAATTTTTAATGCCAACAGTAGCAGCTAATTTTTAATGCCAACAGTAGCAGCCAATTTTTAATGCCAACAGTTGCAGCCAATTTTTAATGCCAACAGTAGCATCCAATTTTTAATGCTAACAGTAGCATCCAATTTTTAATGCCAACAGTAGCATCCAATTTTTAATGCCAACAGTAGCATCCAATTTTTAATGCCAACAGTAGCAGCTAATTTTTAATGCCAACAGTAGCAGCCATTTTTTAATGCCAACAGTTGCAGCCAATTTTTAATGCCAACAGTAGCATCCAATTTTTAATGCCAACAGTAGCATCCAATTTTTAATGCTAACAGTAGCATCCAATTTTTAATGCCAACAGTAGCAGCCAATTTTTAATGCCAACAGTAGCAGCCATTTTTTAATGCCAACAGTAGCAGCCAATTTTTAATGCCAACAGTAGCATCCAATTTTTAATGCTAACAGTAGCATCCAATTTTTAATGCTAACAGGAGCTAACATTTTAGAAGTGGGTTAGGTAAGAAAATCATAAAAATCTTTGTCTTTGTAATAAAACAAAACAGAAGAAAGAATTAAAATTAATTTGAAATAAAATGTTCTTAATAAGAGTAAATCAATTTTTTACCATTAAATTTGGCGATGTTAAAGGTCGGTTGACACTATAACCGTTGTTTAAGTCCTCACCATTCACAAGCAAATTGCGCAAAACACTGTCAGTGTTTGGTTCTTCTGGAAAAAAAGAGAAAAAATATATAGTCCAAGAAGAAATGGTCATGTAAAATATAGTCAATTTTATTCATAGATTCAGGGCAGGTCCATTACACCCTAGGACCAGCACTGTCTGAAAATATTTACTTAGAATGTACAATACCTGTCAGAATTTATTTATGAAAATCAGACCTTTTTGTTTATGTTAGAATCTAATAACCCCTTCTTTTTTTTTTTTTTTTAAACTTTAATTCACCCTAAACAAGGCCCACTACCACCATGACGTAAGGGTCTACTGTAAATTTGGAGCCAGATTCATAGGGGCATCCTAAGTGGGGAGTTGTGCAGCGAGATGTTTGTTCTCATTACATTTAAATTTCTGCATGTTGATAGTCAGGGAAACAGCGAGCACTGAGGGAATTCCAAAGGTTATCAGTTCAAGGAAAGAAGCTATTAGAGTAGAAATCCCTCTGGCATCTGGGGACCTCAACAGTGAAGGGTTGGGATTTAGCTGATTGTCGGCTGGGTCGGGGGTATTTACATCAACGGGGCACCAGAGCAGCCAGTTTGTCGGAGCACATACCATTGAAGCATTTGTAAAACAAACACAGGGATGTAACATTGCGACGATGGGACAGGGGCTGGAGCTTGGCAGATAGTGTGAGACCTATTAAATTAGAGATTCTTTTTTAAATCGTGTCTAAGACGGAGAGACTAGCGGTTGGTGCACCAGCTCAGATATGACAACAGTACTCCATGCATGGGCAAATGGTGGCTTTATAGAGCTATAGGATACTGGCAGGTGTGAGAAGTTTTCTAGCACGGTAGAGGGAGCCCACTTTCTTTGCAGCAGCCTTGACAGTATCTTCGATAATCATGTACATTTCTCCAGCTCTCCTGAAGACTATCTCAGTTTAATACTAGTTATTTATCTACCTCCCACAGCGGTAAGATGTGACACAAGGTCGGGTAAGTGGGATTTGAAAAGCCAGCGTCCGAGAAGGTGAGCACTCTGGCCTACAAAAAATGCCTGGCCAGCCCCGGCGGCATTCCCCCAGTAGGGGCGCCTCAGGCAGTAAGCAATAAACTCACTCCTCCCCAAAGAGGGGAGGCAAAGCCTGGGAGGGTGGACCTCCTAGAACTGCACAGGACAGACCCATAGATCAGCGTAAATCAAGCCCCGAAGGCCAAGATAATACCAGTCTATCGGGTGTAGTATCCATCGGAACAGATACTACACTTTGATCCCGACCAAAAGGCCGAGAAAGGACAGTGTTCGAATTACGTTAGCAAATTCACGAGTAATAATAAGTATGCTTTTTTTTTATCTCGGTTTAATAATAATAAAGCAGTGATATATAGGTATACTGTCAAGGTGTAGCACTTTTTTGATCCCAACAGACCATCCAAAATGTGACTCATCATATAATCAGCAGAATCTTGTTTGGTAAACAATACATACCAGTAGTCCGTCCTCTCTCCACTTCCTTTGTGCTATTATCGTCTTCTTTTTAATAACAGTGGTTATAAAAGTTATTAATAATAATAACAGCACACGATCACTTGAAGTTTTAAAAATGCTTTCAGGGTTTGTTTTTTTGCACCCCCCCTCCCAGTATCCATACATAATATCCTCAACACATCCTCTGAAGAAGGAGCAGCTATCCCAGAGCTGACCACTTTTCAGAAAAAAAAAGGAAGATTTGATCAGCTTACTGTGTCTTTGGCAACTTCCTGTCTAATACACAATATCCTGATATACGTAGCATTAATTCTAATCTTTCAACTTCTAAAGGAAGTTTCCACTTTTCTTCATTAATCTAGCCTTATGTGGAAAATTCTGTTTTTTGCATTATTTTTACTAAACTAAGTCCAATATTGCTCCAAATTACATATACTAGTCTTTTTCACTTGTTTCTTTTCATACTGTATTTCTCTTTGTTCCTTTTTTTTTTGCTGGTTTCTCGATATTCGATGTTTTCTTTTTTCTGTTTACATCATCATCATCATCATCATCATCATAATATTCGGTTTAAGGTCTGTTTTACATGCTGGCATGTTCTGAACGGTTTTAAGAAATTGACTTCCAAACTAACCTATCCTTGACCATGTCACATGTCCTCAACCCTCGCCGGCTCGATTTCACTTCCATACATGATCACACGGAATACACATGCCTGATAGACTCTTCCATTGGTCGACTCTGCTGGTTCGTAATGGCAGAAGTTCCCTGAACTTACTCCATCCACTCGTAACTCTTGCCATCACACTAGCACCACCACCTTGTGCTCCAATGGTATCACCAAGGTAACAAAACTTCGACAACCTCAATAGCTTCGTCATCCAAATATACTTTCTCCACATCTGAGTTCTCATCCATCTTCATTGTCTTAAGCTTCTTGAAGATAAACTGGTTATCCTCTTTCAACCTTTCAGTTTCTATTTGACGCATTTACGAATACCTGGCTTAAACTCCCTTATTTAAATCTAAATCTTATATATGCCCTATTGTCACTGCTAGTTTAATATTATTATATTAATCTAGTACCGATGATTCATGAAGAAAAATTATAAGCCATTTGGGGCATACATCACTTAAAAATAAGATCATATATTAAACGAAGCTGTACCTTTTAATCTAATGTACAAAATTATGTTGCACAAATTTTAAAAGTTGGACCTAAATAGCATTTAAGCTGACAAATCAAACTTTGATTCTGACTAGCCAATTTTCATTTGTTATTGATGTACCATGTTATTGACATGTTGGTCGGATTTTAAAAGTTGGACCTAAATAGCATTTAAGCTGACAAATCAAACTTTGATTCTGACTAGCCAATTTTCATTTGTTATTGATGTACCATGTTATTGACATGTTGATCGGATTTTAAAAGTTGGACCTAAATAGCATTTAAGCTGACAAATCAAACTTTGATTCTGACTAGCCAATTTTCATTTGTTATTGATGTACCATGTTATTGACATGTTGGTCGGATTTTAAAAGTTGGACCTAAATAGCATTTAAGCTGACAAATCAAACTTTGATTCTGACTAGCCAATTTTCATTTGTTATTGATGTACCATGTTATTGACATGTTGGTCGGATTTTAAAAGTTGGACCTAAATAGCATTTAAGCTGACAAATCAAACTTTGATTCTGACTAGCCAATTTTCATTTGTTATTGATGTACCATGTTATTGACATGTTGGTCGGATTTTAAAAGTTGGACCTAAATAGCATTTAAGCTGCCAAATCAAACTTTGATTCTGACTAGCCAATTTTCATTTGTTATACCAGGTTCTAACATACTTTGCTACAATTTATTTAAAAAAATACTTAATCCGGTACCAAAGTGTGGTAATATATAGACACACTTAAATAATCACCTTAAAATAAAAATCAGCTAAGAGGAATAACTCTTACTAAAAGAATAACAGTTATTCTCCTTAGTTATTAGTGTTTCTTACTTGCTTAGAAATATTTACAAAATAGAATTGAATATAACAGATCCAGGCAATGCAAATCAAATTTGAACATAATTGATCCTGGGCAACACTGGGTCAATACATTTAGTATAAAAATATTTCTTTTTGAAAGGTTTTATGGATTTTTTTTGGTGCTTATATAGATCAGGACACATATAGAAAACACAGTTACAACTAAATTAACCGGAAAACTCTGATATCCGTATCATTATACATATTATTATGTATCAGGTAACAATAGCCATCTACACCACAAATTAGCAAAAATTATTGAGTAGAATTTTAATCAAAAATAAAAATCAGTTTTATCATATTTTGCCAAACTGCCATTGATACGAGCGGAATCAGAGGGGCATAACTCAGTCTGTCATATAAATAAGTAGTAAATGAATAGTGGTCGGCAAAATACAATGGAACTGATGTTTATTTTTAATTAAAATTCTACTCGATAATTTTCCCTAATTTTTGGTGAGGATACTTATTTTTGCCTGATACGTAAGTGTAAACAATAGTTTTTATTTAGAAATGCATTTTTTATATGTGCCCTCATCTGTATAAGCACCTTTTTTGTGCTTGTAATGTAAGAAATAGTTTCATTATAATTAAAAATATTTACATAATATTTTTATGTTAATATGTATTAGCGAACCAGTGGAAATTCCAGTTACTTAAAGAAAAATAGAATTTAATTTTATCATTTTCAAACCTTATCTAATATACAAAGTAAAGTCAGTCTCTTTATAATTCCTTTGGCATCAATAGCTTTCTTCCTACAGATAAATATTTGATTCTGATATGTCAAATTCTTTTTGCAGATCATTACAACATGTTAAGAGGAATAAAATGTAATTTGATTAAATTCCTTCAAGAAAATACCTTGTTCACATCCGGAATTAATTTCAAATAGCTGCCATCTTTAAAAAAAGGTAACTCTGTATTTATCCATACAGAGTTACATCCCCTTTTGATTGGAACAAAAAAAATAATATTTAAGAAATAAAATAAAAATGCTTCTAGATTCCAAGGGTAAAAATTATCTTGTTTATTTTTATTTATTTATTTTTTTGAACATATTTCATCCCAAACAAGGGGCAACTAAGAATTAGGGTGTAGGTTTTAGGTGTCATCCTAAGTTGGGAGCTGTGCAGCAAGATGTCTATTTATAGAGGTGGAAGATAGTTAAGTATTAATATATAAATGGTAAGAGTTACATATTTTAAAAGAAATATAGCACTAGCAATAAGTCTATATACTTACCAGTTATTACGGGAGAATTCAGAGATTCTTCATGGAAATTACCAAAGAACGGCAAAGGACTTGGATCTAATTTTATTTTTTTTTCCGGCGGACCTTTTTCTAAACAACTGATATCAATCTGCCTTTTCGCATGAGACAAATCGCTGCCATTTTGCATTAGCTGAATATTCGGTACATTGTTTGGTAAGTCAGGATCTGGGGATTTCTTTGGACTTTCAGGATTGTTCGCGCTGAAGACCACGTTGAAAGCCATTTCGTTTTTACAATATCTGTAAGACAAAAAATCAAACACTACTTTAGAAAGCAAATACATGAATTGTGATAATTTGTGTAAATTGTAAAGAGTGGCTAAAACAGCAGGACGGGGAAAATTGAGGAAATCAAAAATCGCAGCCCCCAGAAGTAAAATGACTGGAAAGACTTTCATGGCTTTTGGGCTAAGATCAAAGAGTAGTATCTGTTATTTCCTCGGTCAGAAGAGGGAAGATACTTTTTGACTGGAGCAATTTTTATTTTTGTCCCATCCAGAGTTCCCCCATTTTGGTAGCTGGATATTCCACATACAAAAAAAATGACCACGTGTCTAATTCTACCCTCGTGGGGAAGCAAGTAAATTCTACCCTCGTGGAGAGGCAAGTAAATTCTACCCTCGTGGGGAGGCAAGTAAATTCTACCCTCGTGGGGAGGCAAGTAAATTCTACCCTCGTGGGGAGGCAAGTACATAGAGACTCTTTTCTCCCAAAATGCAAAGCCGTTATTCACAATATAAAATATGTTGTAAATAGAACTATGTGCTATAGAAAATGTAAACAATCATTGAATTAGAAAACAATGAAAACGAATAGTTAATTAATGAGAGGTCATCTTTCCAAGTAATATGCAAATTAGTTAATCTAATATATCAATCACATACACATGATCAGTATATTAGAAAGCTATTTGTCTTCTATTGTAAACATGAATTTGGTGTTTTAATCTCACTGCCAGCGTGCTATACATCCCAACTTTATATGGAGATATAGAATGCTTCTTCCAGCATATTTTATTGAATAAGATGGATAATCTGTGTCTATTTGATCTGCTGATCATTTTTTCAAAATTTTGGAAATTAAGTTTATTAGTGTAAAAATGCAGAACATTTGAAAATCATCATATATAATAATATAAGTGTTGAATATTGCGTGTACGTCAACTTATTTGGGGATTTTTTTTTTTTAGAGAAAGTGATAAAGACAAGGCATGAAGCCACTTGATGTAAGGAGCTAAAATAAATACCACTTCAAGGTCAAAAATTAGCCAACGATAAGTGTTAGATGGATAGATTCCAACCCAGAAAACAGCAATTCTTCCCCCTTTGTCAGAAACATCTCATGGAATGTGAGGACTAAAGGACAAAATAAGGGAAGCGAGAGTTACGAGGCTGCCGAAAGTAAACGCAAGTTAGTCCCTTTCTACTCTTTAATTAGGTTCACAGACATATTGTTGCCAAGTTAGGCAAAGTTACCTTTGAGACCATTGTTCTTCTGTGGGAACAATAGATAGCTAGAGAAACATAAATTCCATTAGAAAAGTTTATTTTCAAGAACTACCCATTTATTGAACACAATACCACAGGGCTGCTTCCCAGCTGACTACAACATGCAGGGCGATAACAACTGGTTTTGAGAACGAGTATTCTTTCCTTTGTGTTTGTTATGCCGACTCAATAAGTTAGAATCCTTATTCCAATTTTGATCAAATGATCGTGATCTGGATTCTAGAAAATGTCTCAAATTGAAAGCTTACGCTTAAGGGGGTCTTAAGAAGAAACTGAAATTCACAGAATCTTGCTTAATTGGTGTCTAATGATTATGGATAAAATTTTAATGCAAATCTGAAATATTTTAATTTTCAAAGGGAGGCTGTGCCTATATTATGCTCTTTAAGAACTTAGAAAACTGAAATTTGGGGAATATTTATTAATTGATGTCTAATACTTATTGTCAAAATAAATATAGACCACATTATAACCATGTACGCGTAGTAGCTGTATTCTATACTTCATAATGAGCGGTTAATTAGTTTAGGAGTGAATCCAATACATACAAATATATAAACATATACACATAGTTAACTTTATACAAATAGAGATATTTTTTTTTTATTTTCATACTTACGGCTCAATTTTGTAATCAGGAAAAACATTTTTCAATTTCCATTCTTCTTGTTCATATAAACTTTTTCCTTTGTCGTAGGCATCCTAAATAAATAAAAATTAAAAGATACAAATAAAATATGTACTTAAAAAAAAAAAGGTAAAACCCGGGTGAAAAATAAGTTTTAAAATAATAATACAGAAAAAAATTTTTTTTTTTAAATTTAAAATGGTATTTTTTTTTTTTATATAGTATTTCTTTGGAATTTTAATAAATTTTTTTTCCAGTTTTTTAAATTTATTTATTTTATCGAAATACCCATGAAGGTCTGTTTGTTTAGTAAAATGTCTGTAGATATATATTTTCATATTTTCTATTAATAAATATATCTAAGTAATCCATCGATACATTGTTAGCAGAAAAAATGCTAAAACCTCATTTAATATTTTAATTCATTTTTTTTTTAAAAACAATTATTGATTTTTCCATTTATTTTTTATTTTTTTATTGTAATCCTTTTAATATAAGGGTAGATATCTGATTGGTTAGCCTTATCATGTGACGATGGGAATATTTGAAGTTGGGTTTCAGTTGTTAACTAGATTTTAGTAAAGCAAGATGTAATGTAACGCCAGATAATTCGAGACATTTAATCCCTATGATCAAGCCAGTAGCAACTCCGAATTAAATAAATTTTAATATCTATAATCTGTCCAAATAAACCCCTAATAAATAAAATTTAGTTTGAACATTTTTTGTCAAATTTTAAACAATAAATTTAGATGTCAAAAGAAAGCTAGGGCCCATGCTTACATGTGTTGAACAGCTTTTGGCAATCGACTTCCAAACTAATCTATCTCTGTCCAGGTCTTTATTTAGCCCTCGTTCACACAATTTTTTTCCTTATCACTTTCTCTGCCAACTTAATAGTTCTATATCTACTAACTTGAGAACTCTCATCCATTCTTTCAATGTAATAAAGCCACAAAGTCTGCTATTCTAAAAACATCGCCCTCTACTTTCCAAATTTAATCTTCCTCTAGATTTTCGACATCTATTTTTAATTCCATGATAAATGCCAGTATACTGAAATCATACGCCCTTAATAGGGTTAAGATGAAAATTCATAGACACTAAATGTACAAAAGCAAGGAAATTCCCAAATTGTTACACTTTTATTGTCATTAAGGGTATGACTACATATCAACCAAACCATTTCATTATCACATCACTACAGTATAAATCTCTATGCATGAGTGGATAAAGTGTGTGAGGTGCGCTGAAGAAAAATTCCTACCAGAAAAAATACATAGCCCTGTTGTGCTCACATACCCTTAATGACAATAAAAGTGTAAAAATTTGGGAATTTTCTTGCTTTTGTACATTTAGTGTATATGAATTTTCATCTTAACCCTATTAAGGGCATATGATTTCAGTATATTAGCATTTATTATGGAATGTCACTACTTTTGTAAAGGCTATGCCTCAATACAATGGTCATTTTTAAGGTTTTTTGGAATTTTCTGGAAAACTAAGATATATGGTAAACTGAAATGAAAATGCCATCAACTAGACCCTAGAACCTCTATCTCTGCTAAAAATCAGCAGAATCCATCAAATAGTTGATGAGATACAGGGTGGCACATACGTACGTACACACGGATAACACAAAATCATGCCTGATCTTTCTGGATCTCTGGGTTGCCTTGACTAATGATGCTGAAATTCTACACACTTATAGAACCTATCAAAAAAATATTTTGTGCAAACTTTTAACTAATTTGGTTTATTGCTTTTTGAGTTATGATTGATCAAAGAAATGAGATTTCTAGCATAGGCCGTTTTTGAAGTCTATTAAGGGATAGAGCGCTCTTGCGCCTCCCTTGATTTTCAATAATCTCTGTTAAGTTTCTTTACTATCACCTAAGTGAACAGCATCTCATTCGATGTCCTTGTTATTTTCTGTATTTCTGTATTTCAGTTAAAATTATTTCGATTAGCCTTGCTTCGATATAAATGTACATCTAGGAAAAATGATACTTAACAGTTTTAAATTAATATTATTTTAATTTGCATAATAACTTCAGACAGTCCCCATTTACTTGCCTCTCCACGAGGGAAGAGTTAGACACAAGGTCAGCTTTTAATGGGGAGGAAACTCAAGCTCCCCCAAAAAGGGCACTCTGGATTCAAACAAAAATAAAACTTTAGAAATGGTGTTCTTGTTTAGAAAGCATTGTTTATATAGTAATATGAATTATTAAAAATAAGAATGCCATACAATGCATTTTAATTTTATTAACTTTTTTTTTCAATTTTTTTTTTTTTCAATTAAATTTTCGAAGATATACTTCATCATCAGAATTTAAAAAATAATAATGAAAAAAAAAAAAGATATATTAAATACGCTTTTTAATCTCATCGTTTTTTGGTGCGTTTGCAATTCGTCTGTTGTTGAAGCGAATGTGGGATGAGGGTCTCTTGATTCAAGAACATGGCAGTGCAAATTGAATTGAAAACACACCAAAAAACGATGAGAAAAAAAAAGAAAAAAAAAAAAATGGTATTTAATATATCTTCTTTTTCTTCTTATTATTTTTTAAATTCTGATGAAGTATATCTTCGAAAATTTAATTGAAAAAAAAAAAATTGAAAAAGTTAATAAAATTAAAATGCATTGTATGGCGTTCTTATTTTTAATAATTCATAAAAATAAAACTGCTTCAGGACAGGACAAAAAAAAATTCCTCCTTTGCCTTTTGACTAAGATCAGAGTGTAGTATCTGTTCTGATGGATGCTACACCCTATAGACCGGTACCGTTTTGGCTTTCGGGCCTTGATTTTGCTGGTCTGAGGTATTGTCCTGTGCAGTTCTAGGAATGTGCACCCTACCAGGCTTTGCTTTCTCACCCTTTGAGAAGGGGTTAGTTTATTGCTAATCGCCTGCGGTGCCCCATACCGAGGAATGCCGACAGGGCTGCTCAGGCATTTTTATAGACCTGACCTTGTGTCTAGCCTCTGGAAAAGGAGGTAAATAAAAAATACTTGACTTTGTATCAGAACAGATACTACACTTTGCTCCTAGTCAAAAGGTCAAGGATTAAAAGTATCCATTTACTTGCCTCCCTACAAGGGCAGAATTAGATACAAGGTCGGTTTAATAATGTGAGGAAAATTCACCCCCAACCCCCCAAAAAACAGGGGCGTTCTGGATTGGAACAAAAATTTAAATTGCTTCAGACGAGGACTTCTTTTTCACTGATCAAATACAGAACAGATGAAGTGTAGTATCAGAACAGATACTACACTTTGCTCCAAGCCAAAAAACCAAGAAGTATACTTTTTTTGCAAATTTAAGACATCTAAAATAATAGCCATTAAAAGTGGCTGAAATTTTAATGGGTTTGAAAATTGTCTTGTTTAAATTTAACAAAGATGGTTTGATTTGGTTTAATGGTATGTAAACCGTTTGTGGTCATTTCATACTGAGAAAATTTAAAGGTTTACATTAAGTCGATATTTTACATTGTAGGCGTTCCTCTGTTATATACGTATACAGTTATAAATGAGGTGTTGGGGTTTGTTTTGTGGGGTTGGCACATAACTTTATGTTATTTGTATAATAACTTTAGATGGGACATACAGCCTGTTAAGATGTAAAAAGAAGTATATTAAAAGTTAAAAATATTTTCATCTCCTTCTTCAAGTTACCCCACAAAAGAAAAAAGAATAAAGAGAACAGTTTTTCTCTGGTTAGGGTTAGGTTAAGAGTACACAAAAAAGAGGAATAATCCCCATTGAAAGAGTATAAAAAGAGATTAGTTTACGTAAAACATAAATTCATTTTTTAAGTCAATTAACACCAGAATAATCTATTCAGAGGTTATGCAACAAAAATAGATTTAATTAAAACAAAGTTTTTATTTATTTACTAATAAGTCACTACTTATCAAAGCTAAAAGCCACTCGAGGATAAGGGTTAATGAGATGGATGGATTGTCAGTTAAATGATGAAGAATATCATGAGAGGATTGAAAAAAAAAATGACTGGAATGAACAAAATTTGTTTACTTATCAGGACGCTTTATGACAAGTATTAGTTAACATTCGATTTGAAGACGACCATGTTGTAGACTGCAGGAAAGCAGTCCTGTGATAATGTGTTCCACAGATGAGAAATCATTGCTTAGATCAGCGGTTATCAACCTTTTGAACTTCATGGACAATTAAACGTATAATTTAAAATTTGTCGGACCACTACTATGAATTTAGAGGAAAAAAAGTAAATACATATATACACTAATAATCAGAAAATGTTTATTTGATTAATATGAAAATATGACTCGCGGGGGGAAACAAGAAAATCAAAGATGGAATGATGACATTTTGAAAAAGCAAAAGATGAAGACACAATTGTAAATTCACTGCAAATAGTTGAATGCATACCATCATAGACTAAACAGAGAGGAGGACATTTTTTTAAAAAGATAGATAAATCATGGGGAAGGGGTATAAACTGTGTATAGCGATATTGTACGTGGGATGTGTTAAATGATGTAGAATAGGAAATTTTGGTAAAAGAGAAAAAGTCTACTTGATGACGGCGTCCAGTTTTGAATTCAGAAATTGACAAGCGGTGTTTATCAGAAAACTGCTACCCATTATGTTTTAGGTCTGATGTTTTATTTTTGGGGGGATGGGGGGGGGGGGGGAGGGGTAATTTATAATTTATTTTCACTATTTTTTTTTTTTTAATTATTAACACAAGAAAATCAAACTGCCTTTTATAATTAGAATGTTTTTATTACAAATAACAAAATCAAATTTTTTTCATAAATTGCAATGTTTTTTTTGTTTTTTTTTTAAATATATTTTTTTTAAATAGTTTATTTACTAGTTTGTATAGCTGGATTTTTCTTTTTCGATTTGAAAATATTTTTTTTTTAAATATTTTTTTTTACTATTTTTTTTATTCGTTCAAACTAGTGAAATAAAAAATTCTTCCAAATTTTAAGTGTCCGAAAATGATGAAGGACTGTGTTTTTTTTGATAAAACACCTTTTGTCAATTTCCAAATACAAAACCGGAAGCCGTCATAAAGTAGCCTGTTTTTCTTTTATCAAAATTTCCACTAAAAATTAAGGTTAGGAATTAAGTTAATGTCTCAAAGAAAGGGTGACACGTGGCAAATGAAAATCAAAAGATGTTCTCTTGGGCTTTTGGTTCAAAAGAAACCAGATGTGTTTTCAGAGTTCTTCCTCAGTAACTCTGCAGGGAGCAGGTGAAAAGAAGACTGATACTATACATTTTGTTTGTAAAGAATATAAAGAAAAGAATAAACTACAAAAAGAAAACAGATCAAGATAAGGTGTTATTGTTTTCTTTTCTATAAAAAATACTATCGTTGCTACTAAAAGGAAAAGGGGAGGCAAACAACTCTACACACAGTAGAAGCCACACCACCATCATCACTATGCATTAATACTACAAAAAACGTGTTTAACAAAGTTCACAGATGTTTACACACACTGTCCAGATGTGTTGCGCTCGAAAAAGAATCGTGGCGCATTTATGCTAGATGCAAACAAAAAAGAGAAACAGTCGATAACATTTAAGTAATGCACAGATTGGTAATGGGACTATTTAAGTAATGCACAGATTGGTAATGGGACTATTTAAGTAATGCACAGATTGGTAATGGGACTATTGAAGTAATGCACAGATTGGTAATGGGACTATTGAAGTAATGCACAGATTGGTAATGGGACTATTGAAGTAATGCACAGATTGGTAATGGGACTATTGAAGTAATGCACAGATTGGTAATGGGACTATTGAAGTAATGCACAGATTGGTAATGGGACTATTTAAGTAATGCACAGATTGGTAATGGGACTATTTAAGTAATGCACAGATTGGTAATGGGACTATTTAAGTAATGCACAGATTGGTAATGGGACTATTTAAGTAATGCACAGATTGGTAATGGGACTATTGAAGTAATGTTAGGATTAGTAATGGGACTATTTAAATAATGCTAAGATTAGTAATAGGACTATTCAAGTAATGCTAAGATTTGGTGATGAGATTATTCAAGTAATGCTAAGATTTGTAATGGTACTGGTCAAGTCATGCTAAGATTTTTAACAGAACTATTCAAGCCTTGCTAAAATTTGTGATGAAACTATTCAAGTCTTGCTAAAATTTGTGATGAAACTATTCAAGTCTTGCTAAAATTTGTGATGAAACTATTCAAGTCTTGCTAAAATTTGTGATGAAACTATTCAAGTCTTGCTAAAATTTGTGATGAAACTATTCAAGTCTTGCTAAAATTTGTTATGAAACTATTCAAGTCTTGCTAAAATTTGTGATGAAACTATTCAAGTCTTGCTAAAATTTGTGATGAAACTATTCAAGTCTTGCTAAAATTTGTGATGAAACTATTCAAGTCTTGCTAAAATTTGTGATGAAACTATTCAAGTCTTGCTAAAATTTGTGATGAAACTATTCAAGTCTTGCTAAAATTTGTGATGAAACTATTCAAGTCTTGCTAAAATTTGTGATGAAACTATTCAAGTCTTGCTAAAATTTGTGATGAAACTATTCAAGTCTTGCTAAAATTTGTGATGAAACTATTCAAGTCTTGCTAAAATTTGTGATGAAACTATTCAAGTCTTGCTAAAATTTGTGATGAAACTATTAAAGTCTTGCTAAAATTTGTGATGAAACTATTCAAGTCTTGCTAAAATTTGTGATGAAACTATTCAAGTCTTGCTAAAATTTGTGATGAAACTATTCAAGTCTTGCTAAGATTCGTGATGAAACGATTCAAGTCTTGCTAAGATTCGTGATGAAACGATTCAAGTCTTGCTAAAATTTGTGATGAAACTATTCAAGTCTTGCTAAAATTTGTGATGAAACTATTCAAGTCTTGCTAAAATTTGTGATGAAACTATTCAAGTCTTGCCAAAATTTGTGATGAAACTATTCAAGTCTTGCTAAAATTTGTGATGAAACTATTCAAGTCTTGCTAATGTTTGTGATAAACCTATTCAAGTCTTGCTAAAATTTGTGATGAAACTATTCAAGTCTTGCTAAAATTTGTGATGAAACTATTCAAGTCTTGCTAATGTTTGTGATGAAACTATTCAAGTCTTGCTAAAATTTGTGATGAAACTATTCAAGTCTTGCTAAAATTTGTGATGAAACTATTCAAGTCTTGCTAAAATTTGTGATGAAACTATTCAAGTCTTGCTAAAATTTGTGATGAAACTATTCAAGTCTTGCCAAAATTTGTGATGAAACTATTCAAGTCTTGCCAAAATTTGTGATGAAACTATTAAAGTCTTGCTAAAATTTGTGATGAAACTATTAAAGTCTTGCTAAAATTTGTTATGAAACTATTCAAGTCTTGCTAAAATTTGTGATGAAACTATTCAAGTCTTGCTAAAATTTGTGATGAAACTATTCAAGTCTTGCTAAAATTTGTGATGAAACTATTCAAGTCTTGCTAAAATTTGTGATGAAACTATTCAAGTCTTGCTAAAATTTGTGATGAAACTATTCAAGTCTTGCTAAAATTTGTGATGAAACTATTCAAGTCTTGCCAAAATTTGTGATGAAACTATTCAAGTCTTGCCAAAATTTGTGATGAAACTATTCAAGTCTTGCTAAAATTTGTGATGAAACTATTCAAGTCTTGCTAAGATGCGTGATGAAACTATTCAAGTCTTGCTAAGATTCGTGATGAAACTATTCAAGTCTTGCTAAGATTCGTGATGAAACGATTCAAGTCTTGCTAAGATTCGTGATAGAAACGATTCAAGTCTTGCTAAGATTCGTGATGAAACTATTCAAGTCTTGCTAAGATTCGTGATGAAACTATTCAAGTCTTGCTAAGATTCGTGATGAAACGATTCAAGTCTTGCTAAGATTCGTGATGAAATGATTCAAGTCTTGCTAAAATTTGTGATGAAACGATTCAAGTCTTGCTAAAATTTGTGATGAAACTATTCAAGTCTTGCTAAAATTTGTGATGAAACTATTCAAGTCTTGCTAAAATTTGTGATGAAACTATTCAAGTCTTGCTAAAATTTGTGATGAAACTATTCAAGTCTTGCCAAAATTTGTGATGAAACTATTCAAGTCTTGCCAAAATTTGTGATGAAACTATTAAAGTCTTGCTAAAATTTGTGATGAAACTATTAAAGTCTTGCTAATGTTTGTGATGAAACTATTCAAGTCTTGCTAAAATTTGTGATGAAACTATTCAAGTCTTGCTAAAATTTGTGATGAAACTATTCAAGTCTTGCTAAAATTTGTGATGAAACTATTCAAGTCTTGCTAAAATTTGTGATGAAACTATTCAAGTCTTGCTAAAATTTGTGATGAAACTATTCAAGTCTTGCTAAAATTTGTGATGAAACTATTCAAGTCTTGCTAAAATTTGTGATGAAACTATTCAAGTCTTGCCAAAATTTGTGATGAAACTATTCAAGTCTTGCCAAAATTTGTGATGAAACTATTCAAGTCTTGCTAAAATTTGTGATGAAACTATTCAAGTCTTGCTAAGATGCGTGATGAAACTATTCAAGTCTTGCTAAGATTCGTGATGAAACTATTCAAGTCTTGCTAAGATTCGTGATGAAACGATTCAAGTCTTGCTAAGATTCGTGATAGAAACGATTCAAGTCTTGCTAAGATTCGTGATGAAACTATTCAAGTCTTGCTAAGATTCGTGATGAAACTATTCAAGTCTTGCTAAGATTCGTGATGAAACGATTCAAGTCTTGCTAAGATTCGTGATGAAATGATTCAAGTCTTGCTAAAATTTGTGATGAAACGATTCAAGTCTTGCTAAGATTTGTGATGGAACTATTCAAGTCTTGCTAAGATGCGTGATGAAACGATTCAAGTCTTGCTAAAATTTGTGATGAAACGATTCAAGTCTTGCTAAGATTTGTTATGGAACTATTCAAGTCTTGCTAAGATTTGTGATGGAACTATTCAAGTCTTGCTAAGATGCGTGATGAAACTATTCAAGTCTTGCTAAGATACGTGATGAAACGATTCAAGTCTTGCTAAGATTCGTGATGAAACGATTCAAGTCTTGCTAAGATTCGTGATGAAACGATTCAAGTCTTGCTAAGATTCGTGATGAAATGATTCAAGTCTTGCTAAAATTTGTGATGAAACGATTCAAGTCTTGCTAAGATTTGTGATGGAACTATTCAAGTCTTGCTAAGATGCGTGATGAAACGATTCAAGTCTTGCTAAAATTTGTGATGAAACGATTCAAGTCTTGCTAAGATTTGTTATGGAATTATTCAAGTCTTGCTAAGATTTGTTATGGAACTATTCAAGTCTTGCTAAGATTTGTGATGGAACTATTCAAGTCTTGCTAAGATGTGTGATGAAACTATTCAAGTCTTGCTAAAATTTGTGATGAAACGATTCAAGTCTTGCTAAGATTTGTTATGGAACTATTCAAGTCTTGCTAAGATTTGTTATGGAACTATTCAAGTCTTGCTAAGATTTGTGATGGAACTATTCAAGTCTTGCTAAGATGCGTGATGAAACTATTCAAGTCTTGCTAAGATGCGTGATGAAACTATTCAAGTCTTGCTAAGATTCGTGATGAAACGATTCAAGTCTTGCTAAGATTTGTGATGTGACCAGTCAAGTAATGCTATGATTGCTGATGGAATCAGTCAAGTCATATGAAGTTTTTAATTAAATCCATCGATGTTCACAATCATTTTTTTTAATTTAAAAATAATTTTTTTTTTTTTTTAGATATGATTAAGTTAAGAATTAATTGACTTTTAAAATCGAATATTTAGAACGTTTGTCACTTTTAGGAGGATAATCAAGAAAAGAGTGACCCCTTCATCCATCAGCCCACCTACTCTTTCATCCACCACCAAATCTATAGATCTTTCCTATGATACAAAAACCGCACAGACCTTTTGAATTGTTTTGTTATAATATGGTCTGCCATTGAAAATTATGTTGGTATCCATTGTTGAATACTTTACAAAAATGTCTTCACCAAGTGAACTGTGTTGATGATAATCAGGAGGACACGTCATCTGGAAATTGATTGAGTCATTGATTAATGATAGACTTTCTTTGTTGATAAAAAAGTTTTTAAAATACATAAACATTACGCATATATCAAATAAATTTTAACATCTACAACATGAAACATTTTTAACAAACAATAATATACAGATGTATATACATAAAATAATTGCATATATATATATATACACAAACATAGATGTATATGTATAAATAGTAAATATATACATATACATAATATATAGATATGTATACACACACACACATATATATATATATATTTTTATAGGTACAAAGTTTTAATAAACAGTGAAATAATGTTGGACGCACTGCCATTATTATTTATGAGGATTTTTTTTAATGATTTATATTACAAAAGAGGAAAAAAGAAACAGGAGAAGGGGAAACAAAGATGAATCACTTTGTAAACTTCTCTTCTTTCTCTGTGAGGATTTTTTTCTCCTTTTCCAAACGAGTATTGAGAAAGAAAAAAAGGTAAGAAAATTAAATAAAACTATTGAGACGTCTTTCAAGCAAAAGGAGAAAAAAAATCCTCATAACGAAAGAAAAAAAGTTTACGAAGTGATTCATCTTTGTTTCCCTTCTCCTGTTTCTTTTTTCCTCTTTTGTCATATAAATCATTAAAAAAAAAATCCTCATACATAATAATGGCAGTGTGTCCAACATTATTTCACTATATATATATATATATATATATATATATATATATATATATATATATATATATATATACCAACCCCCACATATAATATATATTTAATGATTCAGAAGTATGTTTAGTGACGACAACATATTTGTGTATTACTTTTATTATAAAACTATGCATTGAGCATTATTGAAAAAAAAATACTAAAAAATATCCTTAAAATGTTTTAATATCATTTTCTGAATTTAATATTTTAATCTCTCTCTATATATATATGAACAAAACACTGTAATTTCACCTGTTTTTGTGATGTTTGAATAGGGCTTAGAGATAAGAAAACTGACTACTACATAACTGGCTGGGTGTCCAATAATCTTGAAACGCTCACCATGTCTAGCTACACTGAGGAGCTATGATACGGTGACACAGCAGTCTGTGGATGATCTACACTCAAAACATATTAAATAGAATTTAAAAGTTAGCTAATTGGATTAAATAAAAGAGGAAAAAAAAAAAAGAACTGTGAAGATATAAGTTCGAAATTAATATTTTGGAGTCTCAGGAAACTAACTGCACGAAAACGAAAAAAAGAGTTGGCTCCCCTTGTTTTGGGTTGGTTGGCTTGATAGCATTATATAGAAGCAATTGAAATGAAAAGAGAAAGACGTACACAAATGGAAGGGAGGGAGAAAGGAAAAAGGGTGAATATACGTCTGCAGAAATTAATTAGATAAATATAAGTTAATTCCATGAAAAAATGCCAGTATACTGAAATCATATGCCCTTAATAGGGTTAAGATGAAAATTCATATACACTAAATGTACAAAAGCAAGGAAATTTCCAAATTTTTACACTTTTATTGTCATTAAGGGTATGACTACATATCAACCAAACCATTTCATTATCACATCACTACAGTATAAATCTCTATGCATGAGTGGATGAAGTGTGTGAGGTGCGCTGAAGAAAAATTCCTACCAGTAAAATACATAACCCTATTGTGCTCGCATATGATTTCAGTATACTGGCATTTATCATGGAATGTCAATACAATGGTCATTTTTAAGGTTTTTTGGAATTTTCTGGAAAACTAAGATATATGGTAAACTGAAATTAAAATGCCATCAACTAGACCCTAGAGCCTCTATCTCTGCCAAAAATCAGCTGAATCCATCAAATAGTTGATGAGATACAGGGTGGCACATAAGTACGTACACACACACAGATAACATGATTTCATGATTGAACTTTCTGGATCTCTGGGTTGCCTTGACTAATGATGCTGAAATTCTACACACTTATAGAACCTATCAAAAAAATATTTTGCGCAAAGTTTTAACTAATTTGGTTAACTGGTTTGTGAGTTATGATTGATCAAAGAAATGAGATTTCCAACATAGGCCATTCTTGTAGTCTATTAAGGGATAGAGCGCTCTCGCACCTCCCTTGATTAATATAAAGGAAAATGGAAGATGATTGAAGGAAATGTAAAAGTTATAGGCTCTCATAGGAACAGATGTGATAAAAGCATCACGTAATGACAGCAATGGATGGGACACGTTTCAGCGTCCTATAGAATTTTTGTTTTGTGAAATTCAAACGGTGGAATTAATGGATACGGAAAAAAGAAAAATGATAGTATTGGTTGCAAAAAACTAGAAAAATATGATTTTTAGAGCTGGTCAAAAAACATGGTAAAGAAATTATATGTTGTGGAAGTATTGAATTAAGAAATAACGTTTAACTAGGACAGTTTCAGGGGACATGGGTAGTCGTTTATAAAGTTCTGAAGACTCTGAAGATGTGACCAATTCTTTGCATAATAAAACTGATTAAACCTATTTTGAAAGGAAAGAATGAATAGTATGTAATGGATTCAGGTTGGCTAAATAAGCTAGTTTTGGTTAGCAGGTGATATCTATAGTACGTAGGAACTAACGACAGTTCGAGGACGAAAAATCAATTAGCGAGTTGAAAAGGTAAGATGATGAGAGTTATGTGATGTGAGAACAGAAGTGAAAACAGGCAGATAGGAAGTGACGTCATATAGATAAAAAACGGTTTTGTGTTAAGCTAAAGACAGATCACAGAAGGAGTTAGCTAGAGACAGGACTATTGAAGATACAGAAACAGGAACAGCTTTTGTCTTTTCGCCCTCCCCTGCCTAGAGAAAATATATGATGGACCTAATAAACAACATCTTTTAAAATTGTGTCTTCCATTCCAACAAACGAAAAGGGGTCTTCAGAAATTAATTTAATTAATGAGGTACATGCAAGATAATCATAACCACAACCATCGAGAATAGAAGCAAAAAGTCCCAGTAAATAATTAAGAGACAAACTATCTTACAAAACACACACATGCACATATACACACACAACATTATATATACATATATATATATATACACATATATATATATATACATACATATATATATACATACATATATATATATACACATATATATATACATACATATATATATATACACATATATATATACATACATATATATATACATACATATATATATACACATATATATACATACATATATATATACACATATATATACATACATATATATATACACATATATATACATACATATATATATACACATATATATACATACATATATATATACACATATATATACATACATATATATATACACATATATATACATACATATATATATACACATATATATACACACATATATATACATACATATATATATACACATATATATACACATATATATACACATATATATACACACATATATATATACATACATATATACATACACATATATACATACATACATACACATATATACATACATATACATACATACACATATATACATACATATACATACATACACATATATACATACATATACATACATATATATACATACATACATACATATATATACATACACACATACATATATATACATACACATACATATATATACATAGATATACATACATACATATACATATATATATTACATTATATATATAATATTATATTATATATATATA
>OY744550.1:8071200-8163700 GCA_963556195.1 Sepiola atlantica | reverse complement strand
AAATATAAATAGAAAAGCATATATATGTACTCGATAGTACTCGCAAAAAAGGGAAAGAAAATGTAACAAGAAACCCACGGAACTTACGTACAGCAATTTGATCGAAACACTAAATAGACCATTCGGAAAATTGAAAAAAAAAAAGTCTTATCAAGCAAAAACACTCCGTGTTATTTAATAATGTTTGCCTAAATGAAAATATGTTGCACAAATACACACAATATGCATATGCATATATAGATATAAAAATGATAAAACAATATACAGTGCGCAGGTGATATTCGTTCGCAATATTCAGCAATTGAATTCATGCATACTTTTTTTTAAATTTTTTTTTTTTTTATTACTTTTCTTTGTCAAGCCTGTCTTCGTGAAAACAGCGACGACGATATTTTCATTCTTCTTTTGCAGAAGAATGCTGGAAGGACAAATATGATGATTTCCGACTTCCTCAGTATCAACATGAGGATGGTAGAAAAAAAGTTCAGACAGAAATCGAAAGATTCAGGATTCAACTACGAGCCGACATCAGAGAGAAAAAAGATGGATGATCGTTTCAAATTGTTACAAAAAAAAAAAAATTTTATCGTCTCTCATGACTGGCATTTTGATTAATGAAAAATATACTTTTTATAGAAATGCCTTTTTCACTTATTTATAAATTGAGCAACACCTTATGAGTTCGATAAAATGGTATATCTTAGCCAGACAAATTTCTCAACCTAACCCTAATCTTATAAACTGAAACGTCGGTTATATGGTAAGGGCAACTAATTCAGAAGAAAGAAACCCTCGCCTTCACACCTGTGACCGACTTTTGTCAATGCAGAATTACATAAACAGCCAGAAAAAGTCGAATGTAAACGAACCGGCATCAAAATTAAAACAAAGCAGTGCTCCAACAGAGATAAAAATAATGAAACAGCAAGAAAAACACTCACCGTGTTTATTATTTTGAAAAAATGATTTATTTTTTCACAAAAAAAATTAATGAAACCACTTTTATAATATTTTTTTTTTCACAAGAAAGTTTAATTAAAAACATATTTTTTTTTGTTCAGTACTGGTCCAGCTTTTAAACCAGACAAAAACCAAACCTTTTTTTGTTACCCCCCTAACCCTAAACTAGTTTTATGTACTTTGGTAACAGTTATTTGTTGACTATTTGGGGGGGGGGGGGTCACCCTTTTTTTCTCTGTTGGAAATTCTTGACAATCATCAATTTATGATGTAATCAATTTACAATTTAACTTTTCGTCTGTTTGCTTTGACATTTTTCGGCTGTTTACGTAACCATCCAGAAAAACCCAAACAAAAAAATCGGTTTTGTCTGGTTCAAAAGCTGAACCAGTACTGTTTGTTTTTATGACATTCTTTGGTTTTCACGTGCTTTGAAGCTTTACGTGAAATTATTTGTTTTGCAAAGAGAATTTCTTTTTAAAAAATTATTTATAGTCTTCATATGACAATTTCTTTAATATCTGTTTAATTAACATTCTTATGTTTGGTTAATGTAAGGATTTTGTTTTTAGTTCAAAAAGTATCCAGGAATGTTGGAGTTGAATATGCACAAAACAGAGAAATCAAAGAAGTAGATGGAGAGTGCGATTTGGGAGTGGGGTTTGATAATACATTTACGGCAAATAATCATATTTTGACCATTGTATCGAGGGCAAATAGAATGATCGGGTGGATGGTTAGAAATATTTTGAAAGAGACAAATGTTGTGTTAAGGATATATAAAGCTCTAATAAGACCTCATATAGAATACTGCACCCAGGCCTGGGCTCCAGCGACTAGACATGGAAATTGGAATGTAATATTGAAACTGGAAGGCGTACAAAGAAGGGTGACAAAACTAATAAGTAAAGTAAAGGAGTGCAGGTACAGGAAGAGATTGGACAAATTGGGATTGACTACTTTGCTGGAGAGAAGAATGAGAGGTGATATGATTGAGACTTTCAAGATAATTAATAGCTTTTCTAACTATGGTGGCCATTTTTTTTAGTATTTCTCCTAGATCTGGAAGGTTATTGTCAAGGCAGTTTTCAAAAACTAGATCTGTTAACCAGTTCAGTTTTTTTTTTTGCTCACAGAGTAATATGTTTTTGGAATAAGTTGTCAGATCAAATTAAGAACAGCAATAGCGTGGATCAGTTTAAGATGAGGTTGGATGAATTCAGAGAAAGTGGTAGGAAGGAGACCCTTTGAGGGGGCACTTTTGGGAGTTGTCAAATGAAATATTTAACAGAATTTGATCTGGATATTGATACTGTACTACAGTTTTATATTTTTTTAACAGTTGAATTGAGAAAATAGTTAAAGGGGAGGAATAACAAACAAATAATAATAATAATAATAAAAAAACAAGATATTTCAGTTTGAAAAAAAAGAAGGTATTTTTTACAAGTAAAATATTTATGTGTTCAAAAAGGTTATAAGAAAAACAGTTAATGTATGTGTTGAGTATAGTTTAAAAAAAAAAGATGAACAGGAAAAGTCGTGATGAAAAAGATTAGTAAATTGCAAAACTATCTGATGTGGAATTGTTTCAAAAAGTTGTCAATGTTTTTTTATCAAGAAAAACATTTTTGATAAAGGACAGAGGACTGCTTAAAATATTAAAATTATAATAACACTCCATTTACATGCTTTTATCTTTTATTCTTAGAATGTGAAGAAATCCAAATGCATCAACTTTAGCCAAGAAAACCGTTTTATATGCATTAGTTGCCCCTACCCAGAATTGTAAGGATGTTTTTAGGTGGGGGAATGGGGGAGAGAGGGGGGGAACATTACATTAAACAGGTGAAAAAAAGGCGGTATTAATTTTGGTTTCTTAAAAAATATGTTGAAAGCAAAATTAACACCGCCTGAAGATGATTTAACTAATCAAGTCGAAAGTATTTGCAAAAAAGGAAAGAAAATGGAACAAGTTACCCATGGAACATACATACAGCAATATGACCGAAACATTAAATGGACCATTCGGAAAATTGAAAAAAAAAAGAAAGTCTTATCAAGCAAAAGCCTTTTGGCTAAGATCAAAGTGTAGTATCTGTTCCGATGGATACTGCACCCCATAGACTGGTATTTGGCCTTCGGGGCTTGATTTACGCCGGTCTATGGGTCTGTCCTGTGCAGTTCTAGGAGGTCCACCCTCCATGGCTTCGCCTCCCCTCTTTGGGGAGGAGTAAGTTTATTGCTTACTGCCTGAGGCGCCCCTACCAGGGGAATGCCGACGGAGCTGCCCAGAGTGCTCACCTCTCGGGCGCTGGCTTTTACAACCCCACTTTCCCGACCTGACCTTGGGTCACATCTTACTTGTGGGAGTAAGATAAAACTGGCCTTGTGTCTAACTCCTGGAGAGGAGTGAATAAATACTCTGTGTTATTTAATAATGTTTGCCTAAATATATATATATATATATATATATATATATATATATATATACACACACACACACACATATATATACAGGGTGATTCATAAGTCACTTCACTTAGCTATTTAAAATGATTACCATATGAAGCACAAACATACTATGAACTTTTGATAATTGTTATCTTACTCTCGAATTACTGCTATTTGTTATTTTAAATTTGTTCGTTTATATATTTTTTTCTATATATATTTATTTCATAATCAATCAAATATGCTACAAAGAGTCGTAAATTCCTTGCAAAAAAGAATGGAGCTATGTATGCAGAACGAAGGTGGAAATTTTGAAAATCTGCTGTAATTTTAAACTCCCATTAATGAATTTGTTGAATAAACTTTCTGTTTTGTATTACCGTATTTTTTAACTTTAGAATTTCAAAAATAAATAGCTAAGTGACTTATGAATCACCCTGTATGACAAAACCGAAAATTATTGAAAAAGATGAGGACATGCAGCATTAACCATAGGTGTTTCTGTAATCAAAGAGCGTAGCATTATGAGGCATTTTTTCTGTAAATGCTATTTAAGAAAGACGTGTCATGTTTCAACAAAATAAAAATTTTCCGATATTACTTAGTCGTTTCCATGTCAGATTCTATCAAAATAAAAATGTTTTTAAAAGTCATTTACTAGTAATAAACAACAAACGAATGTACTAGTGGTACGATTTACTCTTAATAAAAAATTTTTTGCTGCTGATAGCAACAAATGGCTGACATCTCTGATGTTCATTTGTTGCTGAAAAGAAAGATGGTTTCCCTATGAAAAAAAGGCCCTTGAGGATAAATACACACATATATACAGATACATATATACACATATATAAACATATATAGACATATATACACATATATAAATGCACATATATAAATGGATATATATACACATATATAAATGGATATATATACACATATATAAATGGACATATATACACATATATAAATGGACATATATACACATATATAAATATGAAGTTAATCCAACAAAAGATATAAGAGGCAACTAATATCTTTTAATTAGTGAAACATCCGGATAAAGACTTTGCCTGAATTTTGAATTCTAATAAAATTTGATTTGCACCTTATCTTATTATTTCATTTTATATTAAGCTACATATATATATATATATATATATATATATATATATATATATATATATATATATATACATATATAGACATATATACACATATATAAATGCACATATATAAATGGATATATATACACATATATAAATGGATATATATATACACATATATAAATGGATATATATACACATATATAGATGGACATATATACACATATATAAATGGACATATATACACATATATAAATATGAAGTTAATCCAACAAAAGATATAAGAGGCAACTAATATCTTTTAATTAGTGAAACATCCGGATAAAGACTTTGCCTGAATTTTGAATTCTAATAAAATTTGATTTGCACCTTATCTTATTATTTCATTTTATATTAAGCTACATATATATATATATATATATATATATATATATATATACATATATATATATATATATACATATATATATATATATATATATATATATAATATATATATATATACATATATACATATATATATATACATATATACATATATATATATACATATATACACATATATATATATACATATATACACATATATATATATACATATATACACATATATACATATATATATATACATATATACACATATATATATATACATATATACACATATATATATATATACACACATATAAACATATATATATATACACACATATAAACACATATATATATACACATATAAATGCACATATATATACATATATACACATAAATGCACATATATATACATATATACACATAAATGCACATATATATACATATATACACATAAATGCACATATATATACATAATACACATAAATATACATATATATACATATATACACATAAATATACATATATACACATAAAATATACATATATACACTAAAATATACATATATACACTAAAATATACATATATACACTAAAATATACATATATACACATAAATGCACATAAATATACATATATACACATATAAATGCACATATGAGTTATTCCAGCCCACTTCATCCAGTCCCGACACACCCCCTCTTGGATTTTTTTCATATTTACACCATACAAAATATGGGTTAAACTAAGAGAAATCTGCAATTTCAGCCAGTTGGATTTGAGGAACATTTTTTTTCAGAGTCGGTTTCGGCCTGGAAATCAAAAATTGCTATGTCATGACGTTTTCGACCCCCGGGTGTTTTACAAAATTAGCATTTTTGTTTCAAAAAATGAAGCTTTGGAGCTAAAAATTCACACAGGCAATGTTTTGAGGGCAAGGAATACAAAAATCATGGTTAGAAAGATGACAAATGAGAGGAAGTACCTTATTTTTACCATTTTAGGTGGTGCTACAGCACTTTTTTAGAGCTTGTTCGGGACGATATTTTGCTGAGAAAAAAAAAAATCTGTGGTGCTTTGCCAGACTTCTCCTTTGGATTTTTAAAGTGACTTTGGGTTGGAAATTATGAAATCAAATAAAACCTTTCGGCATATTTGACATTTCCAGACACTAAAGCCTCAAAATTGGCATTTTTGTAAAAATTTAAGGATTTTTTGGTGAATTTGGCAACAATCTAATCTTAAGGTATGATCAATATCTAGAGCTGAAAAAGGACTTGGATCGACCCATTAGAGCCCATTTTCATGATAGAATGTAAAATTACATCATATGAAAGGATATGGACCCCTACTTCACAGTCAAAATGGACAAAAAATAGTCGAAAATGAAAGACTGATGCGTAATCTAGTTTATCGTAAGAAATTATGTCAAACAGCTATAAAACAGACATTTATAATAACTCAAAACTATAAACTTGATCTGTCAAAATAGTTCTGAGTCTTATTTTTCTCCTCCTCAGTGATGAAATATGTTCTACCATTCACGGAAATACTTGGGTCTGCACTCTCATAACGACCTTGCTCAGTGGAATATAGCCTATATATATATATACACATATTACTATTTCATGTATATATACATAATATTATAAATTATAAATTATATATATATATATATATACACATATTAGTATTTTATGTATATATACAAGCGTATTAGAGCTTAGTAGTATGAAAATATATTTATGGCAAGCAAGGCTATACAGAAACGTTCATGTTTCATTCAAAAGGGAAATCCTCAAGTTAAATGATAATGATTTCCTTTTGTGAATAAAACAGAAACGTTTCTGTATAGCTTACTTGCCAGAAATATATTGTTCATAGTAATATATACATAGAGATTTTTTTACAGCTAATTAGAAATTACAAATACCCAAATTAGGAATATTTTAACCGTGTGCGATTAGACTGTATATTTTACCGTGTGCGATTAGACTGTATATTTTACCGTGTGCGATTATAATGTATATTTTACCGTGTGCGATTATAATGTATATTTTACCGTGTGCGATTAGACTGTATATTTTACCGTGTGCGATTAGACTGTATATTTTACCGTGTGCGATTAGACTGTATTTTACCGTGTGCGATTAGACTGTATATTTTTACCGTGTGCGATTAGACTGTATATTTTACGTGTGCGATTAGACTGTATATTTTACCGTGTGCGATTAAAATGTATATTTTTACCGTGTGCGATTAGACTGTATATTTTACCGTGTGCGATTAGACTGTATATTTTACCGTGTGCGATTAGACTGTATATTTTACCGTGTGCGATTAGACTGTATATTTTACCGTGTGCGATTAAAATGTATATTTTACCCGTGTGCGATTAAAATGTATATTTTACCCGTGTGCGATTAAAATGTATATTTTACCCGTGTGCGATTAAAATGAATATTTTACCCGTGTGCGATTAAAATGTATATTTTACCCGTGTGCGATTAAAATGTATATTTTACCCGTGTGCGATTATAATGTATATTTACCCGTGTGCGATTATAATGTATATTTTACCGTGTGCGATTAGACTGTATATTTTACCGTGTGCGATTAGACTGTATATTTTACCGTGTGCGATTAGACTGTATATTTTACCGTGTGCGATTAGATTGTATATTTTACCGTGTGCGATTAGACTGTATATTTTACCGTGTGCGATTATAATGTATATTTTACCGTGTGCGATTAGACTGTATATTTTACCGTGTGCGATTAGACTGTATATTTTACCGTGTGCGATTAAATGTATATTTTACTGTGTGCGATAAAATGTATATTTTAACCGTGTGCGATTAAAATGTAGATTTTACCGTGTGCAATTAAAATGTATATTTTACCGTGTGCGATTAAATGTATATTTTACCGTGTGCGATTAAAATGTATATTTTACCGTGTGCGATTAAATGTATATTTTACCGTGTGCGATTAAAATGTATATTTTACCGTGTGCGATTATAATGTATATTTTACCGTGTGCGACTAGACTGTATATTTTACCGTGTGCGACTAGACTGTATATTTTACCGTGTGCGACTAGACTGTATATTTTACCGTGTGCGACTAGACTGTATATTTTACCTTGTGCGACTAGACTGTATATTTTACCGTGTGCGACTAGACTGTATATTTTACCGTGTGCGACTAGACTGTATATTTTACCGTGTGCGACTAGACTGTATATTTTACCGTGTGCGACTAAACTGTATATTTTACCGTGTGCGACTAGACTGTATATTTTACCGTGTGCGACTAGACTGTATATTTTACCGTGTGCGACTAGACTGTATATTTTACCGTGTGCGACTAGACTGTATATTTTACCGTGTGCGACTAGACTGTATATTTTACGTGTGCGACTAGACTGTATATTTTACCGTGTGCGATTAGACTGTATATTTTACCGTGTGCGACTAGACTGTATATTTTACCGTTTGCGACTAGACTGTATATTTTACCGTGTGCGACTAAACTGTATATTTTACCGTGTGCGACTAGACTGTATATTTTACCGTGTGCGATTATAATGTATATTTTACCGTGTGCGATTATAATGTATATTTTACCGTGTGCGATTAGACTGTATATTTTACCGTGTGCGATTAGACTGTATATTTTACCGTGTGCGATTATAATGTATATTTTACCGTGTGCGATTATAATGTATATTTTACCGTGTGCGATTATAATGTATATTTTACCGTGTGCGATTATAATGTATATTTTACCGTGTGCGATTATAATGTATATTTTACCGTGTGCGATTATAATGTTACCGTGTGCGATTATAATGTATATTTTACCGTGTGAGATTATAATGTATATTTTACCGTGTGCGATTAGACTGTATATTTTACTGTGTGCGATTAGACTGTATATTTTACAGTGTGCGATTAAAATGCATATTTTACCGTGTGCGATTAAAATGCATATTTTACCGTGTGCGATTAAATGCATATTTTACCGTGTGTCATTAAAATAATGTATTGAGGACTATTGAAATTCTCCCCTAAAATATTTGAATACGTAGAAAGAGAAGACAGGACAGAAGAGAAGAGGAGAGAGGAAAGGGATGAGAGGGAAAAGGGAAGAGAGGGAAAAGGGAAGAGAGAGGAGAGGGGAGAGAGAGAAGAGGGGAGAGAGAGAGAGGGGGAAGAGAGAGAGAGGGGGAAGAGAGAGAGAGAGGGGGAAGAGAGAGAGAGAGGGGGAAGAGAGAGAGAGAGGGGGAAGAGAGAGAGAGAGGGGGAAGAGAGAGAGAGAGGGGAAGAGAGAGAGAGAGAGGTGGAAGAGAGAGAGAGGAGGAAGAGAGAGAGAGGGGGAAGAGAGAGAGAGGGGGAAGAGAGAGAGAGGGGGAAGAGAGAGAGAGGGGGAAGAGAGAGAGAGGGGGAAGAGAGAGAGAGGGGGAAAAGAGAGAGAGAGGGGGAAGAGAGAGAGAGAGGGGGAAGAGAGAGAGATAGGGGGAAGAGAGAGAGATAGGGGGAAGAGAGAGAGATAGGGGGAAGAGAGAGAGAGAGGGGGAAGAGAGATAGGGGGAAGAGAGATAGGGGAGAAGAGAGATAGGGGAGAAGAGAGATAGGGGAGAAGAGAGAAAGGGGGAAGAGAGAAAGGGGGAAGAGAGAAAGGGGGAAGAGAGATAGGGGGAAGAGAGATAGGGGGAAGAGAGATAGGGGGAAGAGAAAGAGAGAGGGAAGAGAAAGAGAGAGGGAAGAGAAAGAGAGAGGGAAGAGAAAGAGAGAGGGAAGAGAAAGAGAGAGGGGAAGAGAAAGAGAGAGGGAAGAGAAAGAGAGAGAGGGAAGAGAGAAGGAGGGAAAAGAGAAAGAGGGAAGAGAGAATGAGGGAAGAGGGAAAAGAGAAGGAGGGAAAAAAGGAGGGAAGAGAGGAGGGAAGAGAAAAGGAAGAAAGAGGGAAGAGAGAAGGAGGGAAGAGAGAGAGAGAAGAAAGAGAGAAGGAGGGAAGAGAGAAGGAGGGAAGAGAGAAGGAGGAAAGAGAGAAGGAGGAAAGAGAGGAGGAGGAAAGAGAGGAGGAAAGAGAGAAAGAGAGAGAGAGGGAAGAGAGAAAGAGGGAAGAGAGAAAGAGGGAAGAGGGGGAAGAGAGGGAGAAAGCAGAGAGAGAGAGGGGGGAGAGATAGAGGGGGAAGAGAGAAAGAGGGAGAGGGAAGAGAGAGAGAGGGGGAAGAGAGAGAGAGAGGGGGAAGAGAGAGAGGGGGGGAAGAGAGAGAGAGAGAGGGAGAGAGAGGGGGAGAGAGAGAGAGGGGGGAAGAGAGAGAGAGGGGGGGAAAAGAGAGAGAGAGGGGGGAAGAGAGAGAGAGGGGGAAGAAGGAAAGTGAGGGGGGAAGAAGGAAAGTGAGGGGGGAAGAAGGAAAGTGAGGGGGGAAGAGAGAGAGAGGAGGGAAGAGAGAGGGGGGAAGAGAGAGAGGGGGAAGAGAGAGGGGGGAAGAGAGAGGGGGGGGGGAGAGAGGGGGGAAGAGAGGGGGGGAAGAGAGGGGGGGGAAGAGAGAGGGGGAAGAGAGAGGGGGAAGAGAGAGGGGGGAAGAGAGAGAGAGGGGGAAGAGAGAGAGAGGGGGAAGAGAGAGAGAGGGGGAAGAGAGAGAGGGGGAAAGAGAGAGAGAGGGGGAAGAGAGAGAGGGGGGAAGAGAGAGAGGGGGGAAGAGAGAGAGTGAAGAGAGGGGGGGAGAAAGAGGGGGGAGAGATAGGGAAGAGAAAGAGAGGGGGGAGGGGAGAGATAGGGAAGAGAGGGGGGGGGGGGGGGCGGAGAGATAGGGAAGAGAGGGGGGGGCGGAGAGATAGGGAAGAGAGGGGGGGCGGAGAGATAGGGAAGAGAGAGAGATAGGGAAGAGAGAGAGAGAGAGATAGGGAAGAGAGAGAGAGAGAGATAGGGAAGAGAGAGAGATAGGGTAGAGAGAGAGATAGGGTAGAGAGAGAGATAGGGTAGAGAGAGATAGGGTAGAGAGAGATAGGGTAGAGAGAGATAGGGTAGAGAGAGATACACAGTTGGCCCAGAGTTGGTAAAACTTTAAAAAAGTGATGTCATTTGAAATGCTCAAACTTAATTTTTCTTGAATCTAGATACAATTTCTGATTAAATACAAAAATAAAATCAGCTCAATATCTTATCGACAACTAAGTTGGTGGTCATTTGAAGTTCGCAAATTTATGAAATTCCGCATTTCGTGCAGATTTTTTTCAATTTCTGTTAAATGTATTCCTAAGTCTATGGTTGCAATCTGTATTGGTATATGGACATTGGAATCATGAAAATAGTTCATGTTGGCCAATTTTGGGGCCTATTTTTTAAATTCTGACCGTTTTTCAAAGTCCCAGAGGTCAAAAACAGCCAATTTTCGGCTAAAATTGTGACAAAAATTTGCCTTCCAACTCAAATTGCACCTTCCAGACATGGGTAAAGTATATATATTCTGAATCCTCAATCTATACCCTACATGAATCTATAATTGGCTAAGCTCTATAAAATCCGGTTAGTGAATTCATTATCAGAGAGACAAAATGAAGGAGTACTGTCAAATTTCTATTGAAATTTTCAAGATTTGGCCGTTTTTGATCACTGGCTGCCTCCTAGTTATCTCAAATAGCCCCAGCATAAGCTACTTTGACTTATTATGGGTCAGCAATGTTATTAAACCTGAATGAGGGCCAATAAAGCCCCAAATTTTCAAAATCTGACATTTTTTCAAAACCCGGGGGGGGGGGGGGGGGCGAAAAATTGAATGAAAATTTAGTTTTGTGCTCAAATTGCACCAAAAAGATGGTTTCCAGACATGGATAAAGTATATGTATTCTGAATCCTTAACTTATATCCTACATGAAACAATAATTGGCTAAGTCCTGTAAAATCCGGTTAGTGAATTAATTTATCTAAGAGATAGCCACATGGGGGCACAGTCGGAATATGCGAAAATTTCAGAATTCTCCAGGTTTTGCCCATTATTGATCTCTTACTACCTCCTAGCTATCTCAAATAGCCCCAACATAAGTTAATTTGACTTATTATGGATCAACAATGTTATTAAACCTGAATTAGGGCCAATAAAGCCCCAAATTTTCAAAATCTGACCCTTTTTCAAAACCTAATAAAAGCCATTTTCCGTAGAAAAATTGGATGAAAATTTGGTTTTGCGCTCAAATTGCACCAAAAAGATGGCTTCCAGACATGTGTAATGTACTAAAATACTAAGTCTAACTTTCACTCACAATTTTGTCAAAAAATGACTAAATCCCACTCCCCATCCTCCAATATTAGGGCAGGGGTGACAAAAATGCGTAAAACATGATCTGTAATAGATAAAAATCAATTTTGAGCGAGAAAAAAAAATCCCACTTTTGCTCAAAATGTTACCAAAAAAACAGTGATGCCCCAGTGATGCGCAGCATCATGTAAATCACACAAAAATTGCCAAAGTTGCTTCAAGACGACGGTATGAGCCATTTTGTAAAAATTGGCATTTTTTGAGAAAATGTCCAAATATAGTAATTAGAGCCCAGTTCCCCAAATTTTATGTTTCTCAAGGACGTTGGTATTGCATCTGAAGTGCCTTGTCAATACGATTCCAACGAGGTATCAACCACTTTCTAATTATGAATTTTGACGAAGTTATGCCCGAAATTGACGATTTTTGAAAAATACCCAAATATGGTAATTAGAGCCCAGTCCCCCAAATTTGAGGTTTGTCGTGAAAATTGGTATCACGTCCGAAGCGCATTGTTAATACGCTTCCAAAGAGGTATCAGCCATTTTCTGATTTCAACTTTTGGCGAAGTTATTAAACTTTTACCACTTTTTGGCTTTCTTGGGCCCACTGTGAGATAGGGTAGAGAGAGAGAAAATGGAGGAGAGAGAGATACAGACGAGAGAGATAGGTACGAGAGAGAGAGGATGGAGGAGGGAGAGAGAGTAGGAGAGAGAGAGAGAGAATGGGGGAGAGAGAGAGAATGGGGGAGAGAGAGAGAGAATGGGGGAGAGAGAGAGAGAATGGGGAGAGAGAGAGAATGGGGGAGAGAAAGAGAATGGGGGAGAGAAAGAGAATGGGGGAGAGAAAGAGAATGGGGAGAGAGAGAGAGTAAGAGAATGGGGGAGAGAGAGAATGGGGGGAGAGAGAGAATGGGGGGAGAGAGAGAATGGGGGGAGAGAGAGAATGGGGGGAGAGAGAGAATGGGGTGAGAGAGAGAGAATGGGGTGAGAGAGATAGAATGGGGTGAGAGAGATAGAATGGGGGGAGAGAGATAGAATGGGGGGAGAGAGATAGAATGGGGGGAGAGAGATAGAATGGGGGGAGAGAGATAGAATGGGGGGAGAGAGATAGAATGGGGGGAGAGAGATAGAATGGGGGGAGAGAGATAGAATGGGGGGAGAGAGAGAATGGGGGGAGAGAGAGAGAATGGGGGGAGAGAGAGAGAATGGGGGGAGAGAAAGAGAATGGGGGGAGAGAGAGAGAATGGGGGGAGAGAGAGAGAATGGGGGGAGAGAGAGAGAATGGGGGGAGAGAGAGAGAATGGGGGAGAGAGAGAATGGGGGAGAGAGAGAGAGAGAATGGGGGAGAGAGAGAGAGAGAATGGGGGAGAGAGAGTATGGGGGAGAGAGAGAATGGGGGAGAGAGAGAATGGGGGAGAGAGAGAATGGGGGAGAGAGAGAATGGGGGAGAGAGAGAATGGGGGAGAGAGAGAATGGGGGAGAGAGAGAATGGGGGAGAGAGAGAATGGGGGAGAGAGAGAATGGGGGAGAGAGAGAATGGGGGGGAGAGAGAGAATGGGGGGGAGAGAGAGAATGGGGGAGAGAGAGAGAATGGAGGAGAGAGAGAGAGAGAGAGAGAGAATAGGGGAAAGAGAGAGAATGGGGGGGGGAGAGAGAGAAAGAGAGAATGGGGGGGAGAGAGAGAGAGAGAGAATGGGGGAGAGAGAGAGAGAATGGGGGAGAGAGAGAGAATGGGGGAGAGAGAGAGAATGGGGGAGAGAGAGAGAATGGGGGAGAGAGAGAGAGAATGGGGGAGAGAGAGAGAGAATGGGGGAGAGAGAGAGAGAATGGGGGAGAGAGAGAGAGAATGGGGGAGAGAGAGAGAGAATGGGGGAGAGAGAGAGAGAATGGGGGAGAGAGAGAGAGAGAATGGGGGAGAGAGAGAGAGAGAATGGGGGAGAGAGAGAGAGAGAATGGGGGAGAGAGAGAGAGAGAATGGGGGAGAGAGAGAGAGAGAATGGGGGAGAGAGAGAGAGAGAATGGGGGAGAGAGAGAGAGAGAATGGGGGAGAGAGAGAGAGAGAATGGGGGAGAGAGAGAGAGAGAATGGGGGAGAGAGAGAGAGAGAATGGGGGAGAGAGAGAGAGAGAATGGGGGAGAGAGAGAGAGAGAATGGGGGAGAGAGAGAGAGAATGGGGGAGAGAGAGAGAGAATGGGGGAGAGAGAGAGAGAATGGGGGAGAGAGAGAGAGAGAGAATGGGGGAGAGAGAGAGAGAGAATGGGGGAGAGAGAGAGAGAGAATGGGGGAGCGAGGAAGAAAAGGGGAGCGAGGAAGAAAAGGGGAGCGAGGAAGAAAAGGGGAGCGAGGAAGAAAAGGGGAGCGAGGGAGAAAAGGAGAGAGGGAGAAAAGGAGAGAGGGAGAAAAGGAGAGAGGGAGAAAAGGAGAGAGGGAGAAAAGGAGAGAGAGAGAGAAAAGGGAGAGAGAGAGAAAAGGGAGAGAGAGAGAGAAAAGGGAGAGAGAGAGAGAGAGAAAAGGGTGAGAGAGAGAAAAGGGTGAGAGAGAGAAAAGGGTGAGAGAGAGTGAAAAGGGTGAGAGAGAGAGAAAAGGGTGAGAGAGAGAGAAAAGGGTGAGAGAGAGTGAAAAGGGTGAGAGAGAGTGAAAAGGGTGAGAGAGAGTGAAAAGGGTGAGAGAGAGTGAAAAGGGTGAGAGAGAGAGAAAAGGGTGAGAGAGAGAGAAAAGGGTGAGAGAGAGTGAAAAGGGTGAGAGAGAGTGAAAAGGGTGAGAGAGTGAAAAGGAGAGAGAGTGTGGTAGATCTAAATTTATGAATATGCATCAAATATATTAATAATTTTTTTTATATGCCAATTTTCCTGGGTCGTATAATAATTAAAAGTACTCTATGATAAAACTAAAGAGTCAAATTATAATGAAGCTAAAAGTTAACGATTGATCATATAACTGTAGTTTAAAATATGTCACAATTGTTGCCTTGCGTTTAAAATATGTCACATTCAAATATGTTCAGAAACGTCATAGGAAATTAATATCTATTTTTCAAAACATAAACAAAGGTCATACTAAATTAGTCGATCCAAACTACAATTTAATGATTCTGAAGTATAAAAGATTTATACATACATCTGGATGATTGACGGTACATGATCCAGGAGAGAGTTCTGTTGAGATACATGATCCAGGAGAGAGATCTGTGGAGAAGCAGGATCCATATGACGTCCCCATCGGATCGGATGAATAGCAAGTCGTGGTATCCTTAAATATGAATACAAAAAGGATATCATGTTCGTGTTTCAAAAGCAGAAGCGTGTAGAAATTATCAGAAATTCCTATGGATCGATTTGAGCTTTCAAGCCACATGGGTCATTTTCAAGAATCAATGAAAAATCAAAGTTCAGAGGTTGTCATGAGAAATACTGATGAAGATGTTTAAATTAATTATTTAAAAAAATTTTCTAAACACATTTTATAATTGAGGCAAAATTTTTATAGGTGGAGTTTTTTTTTTTTCAAGTTCGATGCACGTGTATATGTGTGTCTGTTTAGTTTGTATTATTGTATTTGGTGAGGAGTGAACAATTTCCGCATGTTGTGGCATACTGATTACTATTTGTTGATATGTTACTCTTTTTGGCTAAGATCAAAGTGTAGTATCTGTTCCGATGGATACTGCACCCCATAGACTGGTATCGTCTTGGCCTTCGGTTCTTGATACCGCCGGTCTATGGGCCTGTCCTGTGCAGTTCTAGGAGGTGCACCCTCCCAGGCTTCGCCTCTCCTCTTTGAGGAGGAGTAAGTTTATTGCTTACTGCCTGAGGCGCCCCTACCGGGGAATGCCGACGGGGCTGCCCAGGCAATTTTTAAACCCCACTTTCCCGACCCGACCTTGGGTCACATCTTACTTGTGGGAGTAAGATAAAAACTGGCCTTGTGCCTAACTCCTAGAGAGGAGTAAATCAATACTCTTGTCGTTTGTATGTTTTCCGTTACTTATTTATATGAAGAATAATTAGGGAGTTGGGCGGAAGAGTATCTTCTAGGTAAGTCCCTGTTCCCGTAAATATATTTAAAAAAAAATTTTTTTTTGTATTTGGAAAAAATATTAAATAAAGACTTTTTTTTTTTAAAATTATTATATATTTTTTAAATTATTTTTATTATTATTTTTATTAATTATTATTACTACTAGTACTATTACTTACTATTCTTCTTTTCTTCTTCTTCTTCTTATTATTATTATTATAGGCCGGATGCTCTTCGTGGTTCCAACCCAGTATTTTTACCGAGACACCATCTCTAAATGACTGCCAACCAGGGCTAAAGTGCACTTTACCTGCACTTTTCAAATTTTTTTATTTGTTTATTTTTTCATAAAAATAGAATGATCGAATACAATTAGTCAAGACCTGATCCTTATACATACACGATTTTATTAATTGATCGTATTTTTAATTTTTGGTACAGATAATTTCTGAAATTGAAATGAAACTATTTCAATATTTTGACTAACTTGTCATTTATCAAACTAGAGTTCTATACGAAAATTTAATTTAAAAACACAAAAAGACTTGGAAACTTTAAAGAGTTTATTGTTGTTAATACTACAACATTTTATAAAGTAATTCCAATAAAAAGTGGCGACGAACATATAACATACATCCAGACACCTCCCCCAAATTTTTGTTGTTCAATTTTAAAAAGAAATCTTCGGACTATTATCGATTAAGTACCAAATTTACTGAAAAATTACTTTTGAAAAAATGCTGTTCAATTTTTAGCAGGTACTGGAGCTTCTCTTTTTTTATTTTTTATTTTTTATTTTTTTTTTTGTAGGTTTAACAAAAAAATAGCAAGACTCGTGAAAATTCCACAATTGCTTTCTTCAGTTAAATATTTTTTTAAATAAATAAAATGAATATTTCTCTTTAATTTATTTATTTAAAATTGTAACAATTCAATTAGCATATTATAGTGTTCATTAATGGGCTGGGAGACCGGGGTTCAATCCTTGGTCGAGTCATACCAAAGACTAAAAAACTAATACATAATGACTCTTTACTAAATATGTGGAATTATATATTTTTCCCCCACTTGCTTGTTTTCGCCTTTTGAAATAACCCGGAAAACAGTGAGCAGCTCAGACCTAGATAGATTTGGGAAGGGTCTTACTAACCACCACACTTAGCATCTTTTCTTTTCAGCAATCTTTGTTGTTTTTTAGTAACCCCCCCCCCCTCCAACCGATGAATTTGTACATATATTTTTTTGTAAATAAAAAAAACTCAAACCATTGGGAATAATGTTAAGTAGATTTTATCCATAGAGTGAATGTGGTATTTTGGTGACTGGAACTAGTTTAGAGAATAGACCCAGAGGACGACGGTCGATCCCCATCCCACCCCCACCCAATTTCGGCCTTGTTCCACATCTTATTTTATGAAGAAAATTTGCTATACTGTGAAAGATAAATACAATGTGGAATTATAAGGTGAGGATCAAGGTTAAGTTGAGTAATCTAGGGAAAGTAGTGGCACCCTCCCTTACATCTCAGTGTAGTAGCCAATGAAAAGAAAGCCTTCTAGTCGCTCTCGACTATGGTGGATCCATTTATTTATTTAAAATTACATTTCTATAAAGAGAATGCAAAGAGCAGGTTTTTAAAACTACAACAAAATTCGATTTTGAAACAATTCATCTTAAAATTGGTAAAAGTAGAAATTTTACCTTAGTGACACCAGTTAATTTTCTAATTACTTGCATTGCATTTCATCTTTTATGATTAGACGATCTAATTTTTTCAAATGAGTGTAAGAGATAACTTACGTAAGATGGTCCACTTACTTGATTTTATGACTGCTGTTTGGCCAAAATAATTGTGTTTACAAACACCTTTTTGGAAATTCTTTGTATTTTTTGTTTAAAACTTACATATCAAACCAAAACTCTGTTTAAGAATCGAACAGAAAATTCTGGAAAATTATTTTTGTAATGTAAGAATTTGATATTCGACATAGTCCGAACATTTATTTTTTAAAGCATCGACCAAAACTGTAATCTAAGGATTTAATATCGCTGAAAAGATTTACATATACCTCTGTAACGTCCATCATACATGATCCAAAAGAGAAATTTGTGGAGAATTCATATGATGTTTGCATCGGATCCAACATACAGCCACTGGTAGGATTCTTAAATATCAATACAAAAGTCATCTATATATGTGTGTGTATATATATATATATAAATATGGGAAATGAAAAAGGAAAAACCAAGAGATATTTTTTATATATTCATCAACGTTTCGTCTTTATTGTAAGACTTCCTCAGGATGACAAAAATCTCAGCCCTCCTTTCATCTCTCCCACCCTAAGGCAAGTTCAATTATACTCTCACCCCTCCCCATTTCACTGCTACCTTAATGGTACCCACCTAAAGCTTTCCATATTCATTTCATTCTTTGCCACCACTGACTTCTCACAGCCTGGACTCTCCTCCAGCGCTCACAGTAGCCACGGCTACTACTTTCCTTTATCTCTTCATTATGTCAACCCCAAATTTTGATGTACTTGCATGACATTTTTCTTAAAATTATCATCCTGAGGAAGTTTTACAATAAAGACGAAACGTTGATGAATATATAAAAAATATCTTTTGGTTTTTCCTTTTTCATTTCCCATTATGTCGGAATACTCTCATCCTTCCTTTCTCATATATATATATATATATATATATATATATATATATATATATATACTAGCTGGCTTCGTCTGCTAGCTCTCGCTTTACATTTATTATATATATTATATAAATCATCCTTATTTAATATGTATTAAATAAGGTATAAATTTCATTGAAATTTGACCTATTTGAATTTTCGGTGCACATATGATTACAATTTTAGTGTGTATGTGGGGGGGGGGGGGGGCTTGTGCCCCGGGACCCTCTTAATATTATCAAATTTTGGCAATAGGAATTATTTTTGGTCATTTACCTGTGGTTTAAATTTCATTTGAATCAAAGGGAAAACAGTTTTCAGTGTGTGTGTGTGTGTGTGTGTGGGGGGCTTAATATTATGAAAATTTGCTGAAATTTTGGGAATAGAAATCATTTTTGGTCATTTACCTATGGTTTATATTTCATTTGAATCTAAGGGAAAACAGTTTTCAGTGGGGGGGGGGGGGGGGGAGACGCACAGGATGCCCAGCATTGAAATGATATATTTCTTATATAGCCTATGCCCTTCACTGAGAGGTCAGTAGTCCACATGCCAATTTTCAAGCAATTCTGTCTAGCGGTTTGGGTGAACATAAGACACAAAGGTCAGGCGGACACATACAGATTTTACTATGTTATATATATATATTATTAAGTTAGATATTTATGCTGGGAGGATTCTCAATATCAGTGATAGGGCTTACATTGATTAAATATTGGACAGTCGAGGCCTTATTCATAAGGATCATGTCAGGTAAGTCAACCGAAACTGTAATTTAAGGATTTAATATTCCTGAAAACAATATACATATGTGTGTGTGTGTGTGTGTGTATATTTAGGCAGCATTCTTTCATTAAAGCAGACATTGTTAAATTTAACAGAATTCACCAGCTTTATTATACCTTTTTTTTTTTTTTTTCAATTTTTCTAGTAATCTTTTTTTGTATCAAAATCAACAAAATTAATGAATGTTCCATAAGTATCACGAGCACTTTCAATTCTTCATCGAATCATCATCAGGTGAACAAAAAACTGGAGAAAAAAAAGAGAATTTTAAAAAGAAGACAAGAATGGGATATGTAAAGTTGTTAGATGTGAAAACAACAAAACGGGGCAATTCTAGAAGAACGTATACCGTGATGTCAGAGTTAGCATCACAGGATAAATTGTATTTACGTCTAAAATTTTAAAATGTTGTTACTCGTTTCATGCATAGCATAAATACAATTTATCCTGTGATGCTAATTCTGGTGTTCCGGTGTAAACGTTTCCCTGGAACAGCACCAGTTTATTGTTTTGACGTCAAACGACTTCACATATGGCGTCGATCTCTGCTTTTTGAAATTCTTTTCTTTTTTTTTTTTGTCACCTGATGATGAATCGAAAGTGCTAGTGATACTTATTAAACATTTGTTATTTTTTTTGATTTTGACACAAAAAAGATTAGAAAAATAAAAAAATAAAAAAGTTATAATCAAGCAGAATCATTGAAAATGGTGGCCAGTGATCTGATTTACCAAAATAAAGCATAGTTTTTATAAAAGAATAGAGCAAACAAGGCAGTTGATAATGCATATATAAGCATTAGGAATAGCTATGAGACAGAGTGCATTAGTTGCTACTTAATATTAGTCATAGAGCTTATGTTGATCAAACTTTGGGGGGGGGGGGTCAAGGTATTAGTGGTAGAAAATAGTATGTATTAATTGAGTCAATACAAGCCAGTGGTATGATTCTTAAACATGAATACAAAAATCATGTATGTATGTATGAATAGGAGATGGTAAACTTCCAGGCAACTATTTAACGGTGAGCTACATATCAGGAAGAATCCTCAATACAAGCCGGAAAAAAAAAAGGACAAGAAACTCAAACTCATAAAAGTTAATGCAGACAAAAGTGAGGGTATTTCTTCTTTTTTTTAAAATTAAATACCATATCTGTAGCTAATCTAAAAAGTCACATACAAAAGAGATTACAGTGGAAAAATGAGACATCGTATATATTACAGGTTATCACTTCTTCGTCAGCTAGATGCTTAAATGTCAGGTTTGAAATTTTCAGAATGTTTCCACACCACAGAAAATATCTAATAAAAACAAATACATAAGTATTAATACATTGTTGACTGAGAATATAAATGCAATTTCCATTTATTCGTAAACAGTTCAAGCTATTTTTGTAAATTTTTATTATTGGTGGGTCATTGCTTATCAAGACCTGGGAACCACTCGAGAATAAAAGGTTAAATAGATTGTTTGTTGGACGATGATCGCCATCACAAGAGGACTGGAAACAATGGGTGGAATGGCCAGAAGATTACATAAGAGGAATTACTTATCCAAGAGGGTGGCTAAACAATTATTTGTTTACATTAGACTTGAAGATGACCCTGTTGTAGTCGTTTGGGAAGCAGCCTTGTGGTATTTTGTTCCACAGATGAGATGTTCTAGGAAAGAAACTTTGTTCATGGAAGTTCCGTTTGGTTTTTGATAAACAGAGAGAGATAGCTGTGAGTAAAGCTGAGTGGGGAGGTGTACAAAGAACAGTTGTATGGTTTTCACAAAATATTGTCTAGAACACAATTAACTCAAGCATCAACTCGGAACGGTGATATGCACACTTTAAATGTAAACATTCCAAAGCTGGACATGTGAATTCTGTCAATGAGTACTTCTCTTGAAGCCTGATTATGCAAATCATCTGAAGATGCATGAAAGAATGACCAGCCAAAATATTTCCTAAAGACATGGCGAGACAACTTAGAGACGGTTTAATATGTCTGTAAAACCAGCTATGGACTAAAAAAGTTACATGATGATACACATAAATCATATCTGCAGCTGATCTAAAAGTCACATACGAGGAAGGGATCACAGTGGAAAAATGAGACAGCATATATATTACAGGCTATCACTTTTTCGTTAACTACATGTTTAAATGTCAGGTTTGACATTTTACGAATATGCGCATACCACAGAAAATATCTACAAATATCTACTTGCGAACTGGATCCCAAAAGACAGCAACAAACTGCCCCAGGAACTAGTCCTATCTCTATAAAGTTAGATATGTGTATATGTTCATATATTTGTATGTAGAGGATTCACTCCTAAACTAATTGACAGATAATTATGAATTTTGGAAAACCTTGCAAGGACCTGTGGCGCAGTGGATATAGTACTAAGTATAATTCAGTTCTAAGTGACAGTCATCTGAAGGTTGGAGGTTCAATCCTCAGTGTGGGCGATATGAAGAATTGCGAATTACTGAAGGCTTCTTCTGGAACGGGAGCATGCTACCCCCGTGGATTTAATAAAGGGTTCCGTTCGAAATTCCATCCAGATTCCAGAGTTCGACATAGTACACCTGAAGAAGGTCGGAGGTTACATCGGCCGAAACGTTGTGATGAGAACAGTAGTCCAAATATACCAAATTCTACAGATTATTATGAATTTTGGAAAACCGCTGTTATACATAAGTGATCAAAATGTGGGATATATTTAGTTTAATTTAGTTTTATGCAAAGGGGGTTAAATAGGGAGGGTGTGTAGAAGCTCTTCATGAAAATTCAGATAGCTCCAATTTTTGTGAAATTTTAACAATAGGTATTAGACACCAATGAATAAATATTCCCTAAATTTCAGTTTCTTTGGCATATTTTAAAGGGTTTTTAGGGAGCATAATATTGGCACAGCCTCCCATTTGAAATTTGAAATATTTCAGATTTGTATTTAATTTGATCCATATTCATTTGACACCAATTAAGCAAAATTCCCTGAATTTTAATTTCTTCTTAAGATTCCTTAAGCTTAAGCCTTAAATTTTAAACATTTTCTTGATCAAAATTAGAATGTTCTGGGATTAATTTTACCTGTTCTGGGATGGGTATTCTTCTAGTATTATTTTTTTAAATTGATTTAAATGACGTTGAAAAAAATTTATATATAAAACATTTTTGAAACCTATTAGAATTTGTTAGCAGTTAAACATTAACTCTCGTATAATTTGCTTTTAAACCTGGATTATTGTCAGTCAGTCTTCTAGGGGATGGGGGGAGGGGGGATTTTGGGATACCCTCCGTCTTTAAGATAAAAAAAAAACTAAGTGATGGTTATTCTATCATAATTGTAGCTAAGCTTGCTAACAGAACACACAGTAGGTCCTCTATCTTAATGATTATTTTAATCTTAATTTATCATTAGTATTGTGAAATCTTGTCTTTGCGGGGTCAATTAAGGATAATACCTCTGCCTAAGTTTCCAAAGATTATGCATTTTATATTAGTTATCCAACTTAAATTTCTGAGCTTTATAAATATGACTTAATTTCTAAATTACAAGTTATATACTTTCTATCACAATCTTAACTAATTCTGTAGCTAATTTGACCATATGCGTTATCCTTTAATTAACCTTTCAGAGTTTCTTTTCTACTACTCCTTATCTATTAGAAATAAGTTTAATCAAGCCACTTCATAGCCAATTCCTCTAACACTGATATCTAAACTTCAGAATCTTAAAACATTGTCTCATTGTTTGATTATATATGTTACTAATTCTCCCTTCTAATAACTCTTAAATATTGTACAACATAATATTTGTTTTCCTTTTTTCCTTTTGGTGTGCGACTTCTTATATGTCATTTTGCATAACCTCCTTTCTACTTTGAGTCTCTATGTACATCCCTGATTAATAGTTCAACCTGGTCAACTTTGATTTCAAATTTTTGGCATCAACTCCCCTAATCATTTCTATTTGCTGTATAAATGAGGACGTTGATCTATATCCCATTGATGCTGTCTATATGATTTTGCTTTTAACTTTGTGTCAATACCCTGTACTGACGAGGAGATCTAATATCAATAAAAACACATGGTCTCTGAAACGATTGTACACAAACTGCTGTTATGTTGAATTCTTGGAACGCAATTTGATCATGTAATACTGGTTACATGGATCTATGTTATGTTATATATATATATATATATATATAGTATATTTTTATTATACAAACATTTTTTGACTACATATATGCATACATGTTTCAGCTACAACCTTGTTCAAAGTCTAGCTTTCTCAGGCCACTGACAGTAGATTCTGTCGGTGGCCTGAGGAAGCTAGACTTTTAATAAAGTTGTAGCTGAAATATGTATGCACATATTTAGCCTAAAACGTTTGTATAAATAAGAACTTATGCTAAAATGTAGCTCTATTTATTATTGAGCACTATCTTATAAACATCTTAGCTTCAAGGGATTAACACCTATGAACTAAAAACCCTACAAACTACGTATATATATATATATATATATATATATATATATATATATATATATATAGGGAGAGAAACTGATAGATATAGATAACATGAACACTAATTTGTAAAAATCAAATCAAAGCTGACTTGTATATACGCATTAATATAGTTGTATTAGTTTCTATATTTATCAGCCACAGAGCTGATGTATATGTAAGTAGGAGACTCATGGTATTATCTGTAGAAAAAAGTCATTCTCAACTTAATCAAGAGTATTGTCTGACGTGTCGGCTAAAATTTAAGGGTTTAATATCGCTGAAAAGATTTAAATATACCTCTGTAGCGTCCATCATATATGATCCAGGAAAGAGATCTGTGGAGTAGTATGATCCATACATTTGCATCGGATCCAACATACAGCCAGTGGTAGGATTCTTAAATATGAATACAAAAATCATATAAATATATATCTATTCCATAACTATCATCATATATATATACATATATATATAGATAGATATATACATATATATATATATAGAGAGAGATTTGTTTGGTTTTTCACGTATGCTTCCAGGGATGTATTTTGAGAATGATTGATGGTGTTTGAAGCATAAAAACGATGTTGCTAGTTTTGTAATTTATTAAGTTATTATTTGAAATACTAAATCAAAAAATTGACAAAAACAACATTGTTTTTATGCTTCAAACACCACCAATCATTCTTAAAATATATTTTTTTTGTTTTATATAGTGATTGCCACTTCTTTACAGAAAAAGGCCATCCCCACAAGATTGCAATGTCCGGTTGTTGTCCCGTAGATGGCTCAGCAGGCCAAATTTATTTTTACACGTCTCACCGAAGATATTACATACGACTGATTTCTGTTCGTACATCGCTATATTAAACTTGTGTCATTACTTTAGTTGGTTACTACCATGGGATATCTGTGCATGTAGATGGCCATGCTGTGCATCTGTACAACACGCACAGTATGCTCTCTTTCTACAAAGCTTCGTTTCAGTGACAAGCCGAGGCAAAATAACTGAGAGATAATGTAGAATGCATGTTTTATATCAGAATTTCCGTCTCTTAGATGAAAGATTTAACAAAATGGGTCCATGTCATCGAGTGGGGTAGTATCGCGTCTGGGTACTTTACCAGGTATTTCTACCACTTCGCAGATAAAAAAAAACTCCTTTCAATTTTTAGGTACGAGCTGAACTATACACACACACAGTTTTCCTATTGATGGTTACATATGCCGCCTCCCCCTCTTGGTAAGTGAAATAGCCAACTACAGTTAGTGATACTGCAAAGCTTTTCACAAAAACGAATCGAGCACTCTTCTGTAAATGATAAGAGTTTATATAAACATTGAGATTTCGCTTACTCATGATGCATTTCGGCTAAGATCAAAGTGTAGTATCTGTTCCGATGGATACTGCACCCCATACTGGTATTGTCTTGTCCTTCGGGCTTGACTTACGCCTGTCAATGGGTCTGTCCTGTGCAGTTCTAGGAGGTCCACTCTCCCAGGCTTTGCCTCCCCTCTTTGGGGAGGAGTAAGTTTATTGCTTACTGTCTGAGGCGCCCCTACCGGGGAATGCCGACGGGACTGCCCAGGCAATTTTTAAATGGCCAGAGTGCTCACCTCTCGGGCGCTGGCTTTTCAAACCCCACTTTTCCGACCCAACCGTGGGTCACATCTTACTTGTGGGAGTAGGATAAAAACTGGCCTTGTGCCTAACTCCTGGAGAGGAGTAAATCAATACTCATGATGCATGGCTGACAGCTGAATAGTCAGAATCACCGACTGTCAACTAGACGGTCAAGCTTGAATCTTTCAATATGGACACCTTTCTCCTCTCTCAATCTCACTAAGAGAAAAGGCTTCGGCTTGCTGATAATTCCTGGAATTGTAATTAAGAACTTGTGAGTGACACTCCTATAGAAAAATATCAGTCGGAAGACCTCATCACACCTACAACTTGTGGAAGACTCTGGAGTACCTGACGGCAGCGATGTCTGACATGAGATGGTTGGAGGAAATGAGTCCGAAGAATTCAAGAATTCTCGACCTTATTGACTGATATCTTAAGTAAATATTTGTTTGTGCGTTATAGAAATTGATATGTTAACAATTAGAACATTCAAATAAGTTTTGATAAGGGTTACATTTTTAAAGGAATCTAAAGACACCATTGAAATTTTCCTTTGATTCTAGGAGCAATTATCGAGTAATTTCATACAATAAATATACAGAAACAAAATTCACTTTTTTAAAAATAGATTTTCTGTTTCATAAAATATAGATGAAATTAAACAAAGAATATTTCAGTTAATGTATTTCAAAAAAGGTTAAAACATTTAAATAATTATTTATATTGGTATTTTTAAGATTTAAAATAATTGGGTTTTTTTTTTTTTAATAATTTGAATTTGTTTCGATTTGCTAAATCCATTTTACAGCTGTCTGTAAACAAAGTAATTTTTTTCTTTTTAGTAACATAATCGCTCTAAGTTTTTGTTTTTATTTGACCTCATATTACAAATGGTATTTCTTTTTAAGTAATAGTCTTGTTTAAGAACTCCACTGTGCAAACAGTTTTTTTTATTACTTGAACTCATATTACAAATGTTATTTTAAACTTTCCTTTGAAGACAAAGAAAACCCTCCTGAATAGCATATATCTGAAGGAATACCGCTTAGTACATAAATATATGTATACACACACACACACACACACACACACACACACACACACACACACACACACACACATCATCATTATATTTGGTTTAACGTCTGTTTTACATGTTGCCATGCATTGGACAACTTTTAGAAATTGACTCCTAACTAACCTATCTCTGACCAGGTCTTTATTTATTCCTCTTTTTCTCAAGTACATAGTTATCACTTCCTCACATGTTTTTTCTTGTTCTTCCCTGTGAACTGAACCTGCTACCCCAACTGTTCCACATCTACTAACTCAAGAATTCTCATCCATTCTTTCAACGTAGCCATACAATCGACGTCTCTTGTTATGCACACATCTCTTTATATTGTCCAGATTTAATCTTCCTCTGAGCTCATCAGACCTAAGCCTTTAAGACTCACATTACATATTCATCATATTATTCTCATATCATTTTTCTCCATGCAACACATGTCCTCAACCCTCACTGGCTAGGTTTGTTTCACTTACATACATCATCACACTGTGTACACATGCCTGACAGACTCGTCGCTTAGTCAACAGCGGTTAGTAATGGCAGAAGTTCCTGAACTTATTCAATCCACTCTTAACTGTTAGCAATCAGACTAGCACTTGATTCACCCTGTGCTCTAATAATATCACCACGGTAACAAAACTTCTCAACAATCTCAATTGATTCAATATCCAGATAGACCTTCTCCATATTGGAATTCTCATCCATCTCCATTGTTTTGCACTTCTTGCAAAGAAACTGGTTATCTTCTCTGAATCTATCAGTAATTTAACTGCATTTCTTGTGTATCCAATGCTTACAAGTAACACAAAAAATTTAATTGCGCCAGACTTCTTTTCCAGAAATTGAATAGAGTTTCTTCTTTTTGGGGAGCTTTCCAACACTACAACCACTTTGGTCTTAGAAACATTTATTATGGATAGCATTTCTCCAAGTAGGTCTTCCATTGTTTCACAGACCAGTACTAAATCATAAGCATACAGCATCTCTTCCAGACAACCCATGTGGAACTCTCTGGACATTGCTACTAAGACACAAATGAAAAGCAACGGATTCAGTACAGAACCCTGATGCCTTCCTACTTTAACGTTAAAGCTGTAACTAAATGCCACCAAACAAACACTTTGTCGAAAGCAAGGTACCTCTTACCAAGTTACGTCTCTTGCATTTGTCTTAGGATAAATATAGCACCAGTGGTACTTTCTTTGCCCAGCCATAAAACCAAACTGCCGAAATAACAACAGTCTTTCAACACTTATCTCTGCATTGGATTACTGTTTACCATTATATTTAGATAATTCTGTGTCAATATAAGTGTGATTGGGGATTGCGCAAACCTTCTATGCTCATCTGACTTCTGATTTGCTGCTCAATTATTCTCTCAATCCCTTTCAGGGCCTAATCCATCAATTTTAAGCTCCTGTGATTGCCTCTATTCTTTACCCTTATAATAATTCACAATTGTACCAAGTTAAAACTCTATTTCAGACTAAAGCATGACCTATAGACAGATCCCTTAATAGAGATGTTCGAATACGTTTAAAACTGCCATTTCGAATTTAAGCTTGACAGACTGATAGACAGAACATCTTATAAAGATGCATAGACACATCTAAAAAAGTGGGTATTATTGTAGATTAAAACTTTAATTTCAACATTTCTGCAACAACGCTTGAGTCTTACCCTTCTTCATCTTACATACAACTTCCTGTAACATGTCTTTCTCAATTCTTATAGCTGGACCAGATACTGCTTCTGCAAGGTTTTAGTTCCATGAAAACTCAGCATTCGACAATCTCTCATAACGGCTTTTCCAAGCATCTCTCTTGTTGCGTTCATTTGTTGCTAGCACTCCATTGTCATTTCAAATCCAATTTTATTCGTCATTGCCACCTGTTTAGTTATCCTGAATACTTCATTCTTTTTCGTCATCCCTTCGTAATATATCTGGAAATCTGGCTTGCTCAACCTTTTTCTTGGCTCTTCTTGCTTCCCTCTAGTCTCCAGATACACATCCTTATTCACTGAACCTTTTATCTACTAACTCCATCATTGTGTGTGCTTTTCTTTGATGCACTTCTCAACTTCCTCATTCCACCACCATGTCACCCTATGCCTTGCGGCCCTTTCATCAACCCACAAGTTTGGTCTGTTACCTCCAACTGTGTATCTTTCAACCGCAAAAAGTGGGTCTCGTAACCGAAAGCTACTTTACTCGGTCTCTGAATTTGCACTTTTTCTTCAGTCAACATCCACACCTTCCTCCTCGGGATAAACTTTCTCTTTACCTCATGAGATTACTTCCACTTGAAATTGAAAGTAACCGGATTGTGCTGTTATATATATATATATATATATATATATATATATATATATATATATATATGCATTATACACAGACATCCATATCTATATACACGCATGCATATAGGCTAGCTATGTTTGAAGATTTAGCAAATAGATTCTTTTCATGTCCTCAAATTCACTGGAAATATCTTGTAGCACCACATCATTACCATTTATCAATAATTAACAAAAATTAAAGCTTTTTTTTTTGTGTTCTTGCAGGATTATCTTATACGTCTACGTATGTGGAGGTAACATCTGACCACTTACCAAACCATTTCTTTTGTGAAAATCTGGGTATGAACCCTGACTCTGGAAGATCAGCAATGGAATGAGGTGATACACAATTGGATTATGGGGTTTTAAGTTAATCACCCACCTCTCACCACACACACTCATAAGACCATGACGACCACCTCGTGTGTGGAATCAAAATAACGGCCAAGACAAAAGTATATTCCCTACCTTTGAGAAATCTTGACCTTCTGAATCAGTACTCTGAAAAGGTAAGAACAAAATATATTATTATCATATCATATTATTATCATATCATATTATTATCATATCATATTATTATCATATCATATTATTATCATATCATATTATTATCATATCATATTATTATCATATCATATTATTATCATATCATATTATTATCATATCATATTATTATTATATTATCCGCTCAACACCACTACCCTGGCTCCCCGTCCTATCAAACATTGTACCTCCACACATCCGGCGAACAGCATCCACTCAAAGGATGCTTCAAAAAGTTGAAGACTCCCCCTCATCTACCAATCCACCAAGACATCCTCAACCCACCCACTGCTCGACTTCCATTCAGACGCCCCATCTGGAAGAACATCCCACCAGCTGACTTCACCATCCAATCAGCTTGGAAGAAGGAATGGGCGTCCAAGGAGGTCCCTAATAAACACCTGGTGTCAGACCCTAACCAACAAGTGCCTGGCACCGACCTCCCAAGGAGAGAGTGGTCAACCATCAATAGATTCAGGACTGGACATGGCCCGTGCTTGGTCAGCCTTCACAGATGGGGCAGCAGCCCATCCCCACTGTGTGCTTGTGGAGAGGAGCAGACAATGGAGCACATCATTGAAGTCTGCCCTCTCCAACGACTGAGAGGAGGATTAGCCACCCTCCACACAGCAGACCAGGAGGCTACTGCGTGGCTGAAGGACTTTGCATTCGCTAAATAAATTATTATATTATTTCTCAGAGTAAGAGATAGATATTTCTGTAAAAGCAATAAACTATTTTAAATTATTAATCGGAATAGCATTAAGTTTAGTTAGTGTTGCATGGAAATTATGTAAATAATAACAAATGAACACAGTGAAAAATAATTAATATTAGTAACAGTAATAGTAATGATAATGCTGTTAGTGGTAATAATACCATTTTATTTGTATTGTTGTAGAATAAAACATAATTGTCTATTAATGAACAAGTATCAACAGCTAATACTATATACAAAATAACAGTAAATGATAATATTAATAATAAGGAAAAGTATGATATGGAAAATAATTTTAAATATCTATATACAGGGTGGGCCAAAATAAGGGTCCTATCTTTAAATTTGAATAACTTGAATTAGAATAACTTCCACAAAATAAAAGTTAAACTCACCAAACTTTATGTGTGTGTAGACTGACCCTTCCGAGATTTTTTGAAATAAACAAAACAAATTTTAGCCGAAAAACACTTCTTAAAACTTACAAAAAGTAAAGTATTGTTTTTTACACTGTTTTGAGTTTTTTAAGCAAAAATAATGTTTTCTAAATGAGGGTACGTTCCTTAGGGCTAATACGGCTCATGCTTGCTTCGGAAGGAGTCCTTTACTTATTCTAAAAAAAATTTTTTTTTTAAATCAATAAATAAAAAAGTTATGAATTTTAAAAAATAGGACCCTTATTTTTGCCCACCCTGTATATATATATTAGTATTTCATGTATCCACATAAAATTATATAAGGGGATATAATTTTTAATGTATCAATTTTCAGTATTTACTTCAACAGTGCTCGATACGTGAGTAGAGCTAGGTAGTAAGTCAGGAAAATATATTTATCGCAATTAAGCTACACAGAGGCTTCCGCGTTTCATTCCCCGGAGGGAATCATAAGGCATTTTAGCCTGCCGATTCCTTTCAGTAAGAACAAAATATATATCATAGGTAGGTAGGGACAGTGCAATCAATATAGCTGATCCTTTTAAATTGCACCAGTTTTATTTTTCATATAATACCAGGTTTGCGGAGTCGGAGGTTTTGGAAAGAGTCGTAGTCAGACTCATAAGAATGCTGGGAATCTCCAAAGAATCAACAGTCTGAATATTGGAGAAATTTAAAATAAAGAGTCCGAGTTAGATATTTTTGAATTCTAGGAGTCAAAGTCAGCCCCTATACTTTCCGACTCAACAACCTTGTAATACACAATCAATTTATATTTTCTTTTGAAATTGTTGAGATGAGGATTGATAATTTGTATTATTTGGACTACTGTTCTCATCTTAGTTGTTTTATTTGGATCCATGGATAAAGACGTTGATTAAAAATCAGTTCTAAGTCACTGCCTTCATGGTTGATGGTTCAATCCTTACTACAGGCAATAATTGCTAAGAATAATATAATTCATTAACATCTATATCTGGTCATGGTTGATGGAACAAGAACAATCCATCCATGGATTAAATAAAGGGTTCAGTTTGAAATTCCGTATCGGTTCCCAAGTTAGAAAAAATGCACTTGAAGATGGTCGGAGGTTATATCAGGCGAAACGTTGCTAAAATAAGGACCCAGTCCGAACGATCCAAATAAAACAACTTATATTTTCTTATTTATTTATTTTTACTTTTAAAATTAGAACGAAGTCTGATTGTTTTATTAGCTGTCCCTGTCAGCATTTAAGTCACAGGCTTCAGTGCAAAAACAAGCAAACAGAAATTGACGTATTTATTGGTGAAACCTTTCTATTAATACCAGTTGACAACATGACATAGGTATGTTCTTAGGTAGTGACAATAACATTAATATGCAGAGTAAATCATCTGTTTATTTATGCAAGATGTTCGGATACATTTCATCTTTTCTGTCCTCGGTCAGCGAAGGAGAAATCCTTCTAGACTGAGCCAATTTTAAGTTTTGTCCCAATCCAGAGTGCCTCTTTTTGGGGAGCTGGATTTTTTTTAACCTATTAAAAAAAAAAACCTCATGAGGAGGCAAGTAAATAGGCACAATTTATATTTTTAGATTATGTAAACTTATATTGCTTAGAAACAAAACAAAAAAAAACATAGGTTAATTATGGACTACATTAGAAGTATAAATCTTGCATCGTGTTATCTGATTTAGAGTAATTATGTTTGCGAGAGTAAAGTATTGTCACTGATTTTTTTTTGCATAACCTTATATGCTTCTGAAAACTCCTCTTGTCTTGCCTTGTCCTCGGTCAGTGAAGAAGAAATCCTTCTAGACTGCGGCAATTTTAAGTCTTGTCTCAATCCAGAGTGCCTCTTTTTGGGGAGCTGGATTTTGTTGTCTATAACTAAAACTCGGAGGATGTTGTTATCTTGCTTGCTTGCATCCTGTACATAAATATCTTAGATGATGAGAGGAAGGGTCAATGTTAAGAGAAGTAGTAAGGGAAATTAAGTGATGTAAATAATTAAGAGTGTGAGAGAGAGAAAGAGAGAGGGAGAGAGAGGGAGGAAGAGGTAAAAGAGAGAGGTGTGAGAGAGGACAGGGTGGAGGTAAGAGAGAAGGGGTGGAGGTAAGAGAGAAAGGGTTAAGAGAGAGAGAGGTGAGATAGTGGATAAGAGAGAGGGGGTGTAAGAGATAGAGAGGGGGGGGGTTAAGAGAGAAGGGGTCTATGAGATCACAATGTATTCTGACTTTGTGAAATCCTTTGACTTTGTAATCCTTGTGAAAACATGATTATCAACCAAAGTTACAATTAAGAAATTACATATTCAATAATATAACAAATACTGACCCAAAGGTCTAGTATTTAATAAAAAAGTAATTACATACATAGAATAAGTACAGTAAACAGCAAATTTAAAACTTTCTAGTCTTAATTAACCGAATAAAATTTCCATGGAAGTAAAAAAAAAAATTTTTTTTTTTAAATTAAAAATAAAAATAAAATAATCTGTATTTACCGTCGGAGTAATTAAATCAACATGTGGACTTTGTTGAAATGTCAATTCTTCGTTAGAATCCCAAACATAAACATTTGTTTCTTCGGTGGGTTCGTCTTTCAGCTTCACCATTTCCATAGTTGACTCTGTCATGTTGATGTCATTACCAACTTAGAAGAAAAGAAAAGAAAAAAGAAAATCCAAACTTCAATTAATATAAAATTGAAACAGGCATACGTTGTAAAAAGAAGAAAAAGAAAAGAAAGGGCCATGTGTAAATTCGGCACCCCCGTTATTGCAGCAGTTGTAAAATAATGGGTTTAGCATTCAGAGGCAGATTAAATCTGGACAGTATAGGGAGATGTGTACAGAACAGGAGACTTTGTTGGTTTGGTCACGTTGGAAGAATGAATGAGAGTGCTTGGGATAGTAGATGTAGAAGAGTTGAGGTAGCAGGGGCAGTCGGCAGGGGAAGACCAAGGAAAACATGGGAGGAAATTATAAGGATGGACTCGAGAGAAAGAGGAACAAATAAAATAGGTTACTTTGGAAGCCAATTTCTCAAAGTCATCCAACACATGCCAGTAGGTATAACTACTACTGCTACTACAGATGATTTTTTATTTTTTTTATTTTATTTTTTTTATTTTTTTTTTTAGAAAAATTTTTTTCCGAGAAAAATGTACTTTGGAAAATTTACCTTTGGAAAGAACCTGCGTTTGAGTGAAACGAGATTATATGGCATCATTCGAAACGCGTTTCTTTTAGCTGCTGGCATAAGTGAGGGTTAGGGGTACTGAATTTACACATGGACTAACAGAAAATATTAAAAGTATTTTGGTGGTTTAAAATCAAAAAAAAAAATAACAGTGGCAAAGAAATAAATTGAAAAATAATACGTAATTAAAATTTCAAGAATCTTAATTTGCTTCAAAAGTTGTGAAAAGGAGATTAATTGTAGACTAAGATGAAAAGAATAGACATGAGTGTTACTTACATGTTGGAAAGGGTAAGCTAATGCACACGTCTCCTGCACTGGGAGCACGATACGTCAGATCTTGCAGGGATTCATTCACTGAAAAGAAAAAAATATTTATATATTAAAAAAAAAAATTAAGAGACAATGCGTGTTTCTCGCCTCTACAAGATTTACACATTAATATTTTTTAATCTATTTTTAATCAATTATTTATTTCAATCAAAAATACAGCAGTATAAAATAAAACAATTTTTTTTAAAACACTTTTTTTTTAAATAAGTTAATCACAAAATATATATTTTCTGCTAACCATGTTTTTGATTTTTTTTTTTGAAAAAATAATGTTTTTTTTAAATAATGTTTTCTTTTAAATAATGTTTTTTTTTTTTAAATAATGTGGTTTATTTTTGAAAAATAATGTTCTTTTTAAATAATGTTTTTTTTTAAGAAATAATGTGGTTTCTTTTTGAAAAGATAAATGTGTTTTTTTTTTTTTAAATGTTTTTTTTTTTGAAAAATGTATTTTTTTTTTAAAAATCATGTTTTTTTTGTTGAAAAATCATGTGTTTTTTTTTGAAAAAATAATGTTTTTTTTTGAAAAATTAATGTGTTGATTCATTTTGTTGGTTTATAACTGTAGTGGCTTTTACATTCGTGCTGATGATGTGACTTGTTAATCAATAAATATTTGCCTCAGAAATGATCGTACACAGAAACTTTTGTTGATGTTAAATTTCTGGAACTGATATACTCAAAATGAATACGTCAAAATTTTTGTTTATTTCTAAATTGTCATATAGTAGCTCTGGTTGACCCAAAGTCTTAACCATAGAGCTCATTTTAACACCTGCAGTGTTTCTGGGTATCTAGTGGGCTTAATTTGACTTCACCTTTATTCCATGTATCTTTAAGGTGTCGTTTTTTTTTTTTTTCTTAATCTATTTGAAATACTACCAAAGTCTAAGCATTTTACTTAACCCTATAAGTGTGTAGGAGTTATTGTTTGGCCGGTATTAATATACAAAAGGGACGTTCAGCTTCCGCACGGTCCTTTACCAGTATTAATAAAGGAGAGGAACTTTCAACCTCGATACTGTTCTTTTGGAAACGACCAGCATACTAGCAAGGACGTAATATTTGCATGCGTTTTCTAAGGCGGAAAAAAAGAAAAAAAGAAAGGTAATCACATAAATTCTCTTTAATCTGAATTCAACTCAAATTAGTATTGGTTTGTTTAGAAATGCTTATTGAAGTTTATTTATGTTTATTCTAAGTTTCACGTTGAGTGAGTGAGTGAGTGAGTGAGTGAGTGAGTGTTTAATGGCACTTCAACCTCTGTGGGTCATTAAATGCCAAGAAAAGGTCTAATTGTTTTTGTTTTTAAGGGTATGGGTTTTTATAGTACTTTGTTATATTTTGTTGAGGAGATTAACATATTTTAAGAATATCTTCTTTTTTTTTAGGTGTGTCTTGTCAAACTCAGGAATCTATACAGAAGGACCCATGGTGCAACGGATAAAAGTGCTGAGTTATAATGAGTTCGAAATGACAGTTTTCTGGAGGTTGAAGGTTCAATCCTCAGTGCAGGCGATACTAAGAATACAATTATGAATTACTTAAGACTTCTACTCGGTCATGGCTGACTGAAAGAAAGTAAGCAAACCTTGTGAAATAAATGAAGACTGTCACTTTGAACTGATTATCACTTAGAATTGATGACGCAACGGATAAAAGTGCTGAGTTATAATGAGTTCGAAATGACAGCCTTCTGGAGGTTGAAGGTTCAATCCTCAGTGCAGGCGATACTAAGAATACAATTATGAATTACTTAAGACTTCTACTCGGTCATGGCTGACTGAAAGAAAGTAAGCAAACCTCGTGAAATAAATGAAGACTGTCACTTTGAACTGATTATCACTTAGAATTGATGACGCAACGGATAAAAGTGCTGAGTTATAATGAGTTCGAAATGACAGCCTTCTGGAGGTTGAAGGTTCAATCCTCAGTGCAGGCGATACTAAGAATACAATTATGAATTACTTAAGACTTCTACTCGGTCATGGCTGACTGAAAGAAAGTAAGCAAACCTCGTGAAATAAATGAAGACTGTCACTTTGAACTGATTATCACTTAGAATTGATGACGCAACGGATAAAAGTGCTGAGTTATAATGAGTTCGAAATGACAGCCTTCTGGAGGTTGAAGGTTCAATCCTCAGTGCAGGCGATACTAAGAATACAATTATGAATTACTTAAGACTTCTACTCGGTCATGGCTGACTGAAAGAAAGTAAGCAAACCTCGTGAAATAAATGAAGACTGTCACTTTGAACTGATTATCACTTAGAATTGATGACGCAACAGATAAAAGTGCTGAGTTATAATGAGTTCGAAATGACAGCCTTCTGGAGGTTGAAGGTTCAATCCTCAGTGCAGGCGATACTAAGAATACAATTATGAATTACTTAAGACTTCTACTCGGTCATGGCTGACTGAAAGAGAGTAAGCAAACCTCGTGAAATAAATGAAGACTGTCACTTTGAACTGATTATCACTTAGAATTGATGACGCAACGGATAAAAGTGCTGAGTTATAATGAGTTCGAAATGACAGCCTTCTGGAGGTTGAAGGTTCAATCCTCAGTGCAGGCGATACTAAGAATACAATTATGAATTACTTAAGACTTCTACTCGGTCATGGCTGACTGAAAGAAAGTAAGCAAACCTCGTGAAATAAATGAAGACTGTCACTTTGAACTGATTATCACTTAGAATTGATGACGCAACAGATAAAAGTGCTGAGTTATAATGAGTTCGAAATGACAGCCTTCTGGAGGTTGAAGGTTCAATCCTCAGTGCAGGCGATACTAAGAATATAATTATGAATTACTTAAGACTTCTACTCGGTCATTGATGACTGAAAGAAAGTAAGCAAACCTCGTGAAATAAATGAAGACTGTCACTTTGAACTGATTATCACTTAGAATTGATGACGCAACAGATAAAAGTGCTGAGTTATAATGAGTTCGAAATGACAGCCTTCTGGAGGGTGAAGGTTCAATCCTCAGTGCAGGCGATACTAAGAATACAATTATGAATTACTTAAGACTTCTACTCGGTCATGGCTGACTGAAAGAGAGTAAGCAAACCTCGTGAAATAAATGAAGACTGTCACTTTGAACTGATTATCACTTAGAATTGATGACGCAACGGATAAAAGTGCTGAGTTATAATGAGTTCGAAATGACAGCCTTCTGGAGGTTGAAGGTTCAATCCTCAGTGCAGGCGATACTAAGAATACAATTATGAATTACTTAAGACTTCTACTCGGTCATGGCTGACTGAAAGAGAGTAAGCAAACCTCGTGAAATAAATGAAGACTGTCACTTTGAACTGATTATCACTTAGAATTGATGACGCAACGGATAAAAGTGCTGAGTTATAATGAGTTCGAAATGACAGCCTTCTGGAGGTTGAAGGTTCAATCCTCAGTGCAGGCGATACTAAGAATACAATTATGAATTACTTAAGACTTCTACTCGGTCATGGCTGACTGAAAGAGAGTAAGCAAACCTCGTGAAATAAATGAAGACTGTCACTTTGAACTGATTATCACTTAGAATTGATGACGCAACGGATAAAAGTGCTGAGTTATAATGAGTTCGAAATGACAGCCTTCTGGAGGTTGAAGGTTCAATCCTCAGTGCAGGCGATACTAAGAATACAATTATGAATTACTTAAGACTTCTACTCGGTCATGGCTGACTGAAAGAAAGTAAGCAAACCTCGTGAAATAAATGAAGACTGTCACTTTGAACTGATTATCACTTAGAATTGATGACGCAACAGATAAAAGTGCTGAGTTATAATGAGTTCGAAATGACAGCCTTCTGGAGGTTGAAGGTTCAATCCTCAGTGCAGGCGATACTAAGAATACAATTATGAATTACTTAAGACTTCTACTCGGTCATGGCTGACTGAAAGAGAGTAAGCAAACCTCGTGAAATAAATGAAGACTGTCACTTTGAACTGATTATCACTTAGAATTGATGACGCAACGGATAAAAGTGCTGAGTTATAATGAGTTCGAAATGACAGCCTTCTGGAGGTTGAAGGTTCAATCCTCAGTGCAGGCGATACTAAGAATACAATTATGAATTACTTAAGACTTCTACCCGGTCATGGCTGACCATACGAAAGCAAGCTACCCCCCGGAGATTAAATAAAGGGCTCCGTTTGAAATTTCGTACAGATTCCCGAGCTCAACAAAAAGATTCCAGAGTTCGACAAGAAACACCTGAATACGGTCGGAGGTTACATCATCCAAAACATGAGAACACCTAAGATGAAAACAGTAGTTAAAATAATCCAAATTTATATTTTACGAAGACCATATGCGTTCAAATAAATATTCTTCATTAGTCGAACTTTTCTTCAATTTTTAGCCCAGTGCTACTGTCCCCCCTCCCTTCCGTTCAGAACATTCCATTAAATAGATAGACATATATAATATTATTGAAAAAAAATAAGAGATCCCAAAAGAGGCAATACAAATAAATAGAATAAAATATTAAAAACACATTACCTGGAATGGCCGTATTATTTTGTGCAAATATTTCTTCTTCCATATCTTTAGTCTTTGGAGCGAAGATCTTTTCAGTATTAAGCTGTGGACCGGGAATGGAGTCTTCCGATGAGGGAGACTGTACCGGATCCACCAGCACTTCTTTATCTTCTATCACCACAACTTCTTCGTTGACGTCTTCCACCTCTTCTTCATCATCACATCCGGCCATCTGAACAATGGATACAATTTCATGTCGGTCCAAGATTTCACTAAAATAAAAAAAAAAAAAAAAAAAGACGTCATTTAATTGGAGCACAAGTTTTGAAAAATAATAGATAAAAATATGATTATTGCGATTTATTTATTTATTTTTTTAAATTACTTTTATTCACTCGAAACAAGGGGGCACATTGCAACTGAGATGTAAGGGGCTAATGTGATTAGGGGACAGATATATAGCGGGGGCATCCTAAGTGGGGAGTTTAGCAGCAAGATGGTTGTTGAGAATGCATTCAATTTCTGCCCGGGGGGGGGGGGGGGGGGGTAGTGAGCAGGGAGGGAATTCCAAAGGCTAGCGGTCTGAGGAAGAAGCTATTAAGGTAGAAAGTTTTCCAGCATCTGGGGACCTCTACAGTGAAGGGGGTGAAAATTTGCTGCCAGTCGGGTTTGTTGGGGGTATTTATGTTGAGTGGGTACACGTGCAGTAAGTTCACTGGAGCACATTCGGTGGAACTACATGTAAAACAAAAACAGTGATGCAACATTGCGGCAATGGGACAAGAGCTGGAGCCTGTTAGACAGTGCAGTACCTATTAGGCTAGAGACTCTTCCCCCCCCCCCCATGTTTTTATTTAAAAGTGTCTCCATTGTAACAATCTTCCTAGCCGGAATAAGTAATTTCAACACAAAACTGAAGTGAATTACACTTTAGTGTAAAAAAACAAAACATGCACCAACATTCAACAAAAGATAAAAGTCAAAGCAGAATCAAATATCGATTTGTTAGATGAATTGCTATAAGGGGTGAACATTGAAAACCCTGCCGACTTTTCTTTGTATATTAGATTGGGACTTTTTGCAACTAGGAAAGGATTGATTTCAATAAATAGATGTTTCAAAAAAGGGGGGTGATTTCCGTTTAGGGGGTACAAGTGCAGCAAGTTCATCGGAGCACATTCCATGGAAGTACTTGTAAAACAAACACAGGGATGTAACATTGTGGTGATGGGACAAGAGATGGAGCCTGTTAGACAGTGCAGGACCTATTAGGTTAGAGACTTATTTTTTCCCCCATGTCCAAGAGCGAGAAAGACTAGAGATTGGTGCACCAGCCCAGATGTGTTGCAACAATACTCCATGCGTTGGCGAATGGTGGTTTTGTAGAGATTTTGTTGGTAATGATGAAATGTGATTGTGCAGAATTCTTCTTTCCAACACAAAATTGGATGTAAAGACACGAGGAGCAGAAAGAGGAATTTTAAAGCAACTCTTGCTCACCTAAAGGTGATGCAATTAGCAGCATGTCTTTCAGCACATACCTTCGAGATAATCTGAGAAGGACTAGATTTTAAGCAAGAGGTAACAGGCCGTTAATAGAGCACCCGTATTCTGTCCAAAGGAAAGACGAAAAGAAGTATATGCAGATGATACACATGGATGGCGGGGGGCAGGGGAAGGGGGCACAGCCCCCCCCCCCCACACACTTTAAGGTCATCAATAATGAAGTTATATATGCATGTGTTTAAAAGCCCCCCCCCCACTTTTTAGGAGAGCCCCCCCCCCCCCCACACACACACACTTTTATAACTGTGCCGCCGGTCCTGATACAGACTTCTTCTCGTTAAATGAGGACGGACAACCAAAAATGTTTGCAGCCGACGAAAAGGATCTTTCCAACATGGAATTGAAAGATAAATGAAGATAACATAGACGAAAGTGACAATTTTCAAAAAGCCCTGAAAATATTTTGCTTTTCATATTAAAAGTGGTTATTATATGATCAACAACAAAAATTTTTTTTAAATTTCAAAAAAAAGAAAAAACAAAACAAAACAAAAACCCCAGAATTTCCCATGAGTAGAAAAAAAAAAAGTGGGGGGGGGGGGGGGGGATTTGAACAGGTAAATTTGCCCCCCCCCCCCCACACACACACACACTATTATGATATCATATTATTACCATCAGTTACATGCTTCAGACTATTTTACTGATCTTGGGAAGATTGTTGGGGTTGTTCCGAGTATTTATTGCCGTCGGAGTGTAGGGTGGCCAGATGCTAGTAGAGTTCCTGGGTTAATAGATGGTTTTTTTTACAATGTTTGGCCGTTGTATTCTACAGCAACAACAAATATGAATAAAACTTTCCAGACAGATGTAAATAATAATACCTCATTCCAGGAATATCATCAAATGCTATAATGTGATTTTTCTCATATGGAATCCATCTCTCCACTAAACGGACTTATGTTCGACTCTTTCAAATGTTTTTTTCTCGAGTCTGGACCTCTATCGGTTATTGATTTGATTGGTGAGCACCGCACCTTCTTCCAGCATAAACGATACTCCGACTTCTTTTATATTGTTAGATAGCAATGGCCGCGTTTGGATGGAAGGGTTTAAGTGATACCTTAAAGGTCAGAGGTGACCTCAAAGTGAAAGTCGATGAAACCATGTGATTTCCGGCCAGAAGACGTTTTTGTCTCTTTTTTTTGGCCAACAACTTAAGCAAGCAGACGCGAATGTGGCCGTTCCCTGAGGAGATCCATGTAGAGTAGGTGCAGTTGTGTACAATGTGGCTAAGTAATGAGACAACCGATCTATCTGTCTACCGCTCTATCTTTCCCTCTGATGCAGCAGCCCGTATGTTGTATCACCCCAATTCTGGTTTGGGAATGGTCCAAGTTATCTACATTAATGAACTTTCTGATAAACTAACATCAGTGTTTTGCCAACGAAAGAAACACCAGCTACCAACTTGACATCAGCAAAACGACCTACTTTTCCCCATTTCCTTGCCTGTCGGCATGCTCGAAAAGATGATGACATCATCCAGTGGCAATCACGTGACATGCAGAAACTGCTGGCATACCTTCTCATACACAAAGTTTCTCACAAGGCAACTTGTTACATAGCGAATGGCGTGTTTGGATGGAAGGGTTTAGGTGACACCTTAGAGGTGAGAGGTGACCTCAAAGCGGAAGTCACTGAAACCATGTGATTTTTGACCAAGGGTTTTTCTGTCTCATTTTGGCTGAAAACTTAAGCAAGCAGAAGTGAAATGTGGCTGTTCAAGAGAAGCCTATGTGACGATGAGGGTAGCGGTTGCATACAATATAGCTCGGTATAACAAGCGATCTATCTGTCTATCTACCGTTCTCTCTCTCTCTTCTTCTCTCTGTCTCTCTGACACGACAGCCCACATGTTCAACTCTTTATATCACTCCAATTCTGGGTTTATGAATGGTCCAAATTATCTACACAAACCTTCTGATAAACTAACATCAGCGTACGAGTGATTTTATCTACAGACGATCAAGAACTTGGGTTAACAACAAGAACATGCATGTATTAAGGGTTTATACACCCATTGGTAAGATGGTGTATATACAGGGTGGGCAAAAATAAGGGTCCTATTTTTAAAAATTCATAACTTTTTTATTTATTGATTTAAAAAAAAATTTTTTTTAGAATAAGTAAAGGACCCCTTCCGAAGCAAGCATGAGCCATATTAGCCCTAAGGAACGTACCCGCATTTAGAAAACATTATTTTTGCTTAAAAAACTCAAAACAGTGTAAAAAACAATACTTTAGTTTTTGTAAGTTTTAAGAAGTGTTTTTCGGCTAAAATTTGTTTTGTTTATTTCAAAAAATTTCGGAAGGGTCAGTCTACACACACATAAAGTTTGGTGAGTTTAACTTTTATTTTGTGGAAGTTATTCAAATTCAAGTTATTCAAATTTAAAGATAGGACCCTTATTTTGGCCCACCCTATACCAATATGACCCCTAATTAGAATGCTTTTGAATTCGTCTAGTTTTCTTTTTAGATGCAAACTTATCTCTTTTGTATTCCTTCTGTGCGGAACAGATTAAATAGAGTTGTTTGTCATGTTTTCCTCTTTGTTAGGTTTAACTTGGAAGAGGTATTTATTTAAAGTTGAACTACTTCCGAATGTTGTCCTGATATGAAGTGCAGGTCTTTTCGATGAACCATACGTCTGTAGACGTGCAGCAAAAACATTGATCAAAACATAGTGGAAATATAAATATTAATGTTCATGAGCTTTTATGGAGATGAAGAAGTTGCGTTGAAGTTCAGGTCTGACCAGACCGAAATGGTGATATTTGCCACCGTTATCACATTACGGCAATCTTAGACAAAATGAGGGAAAATTGTCTGCATACTGACATGTACTGTGCAGAAAATCATTGCATAACGGCCGAGAGGACAACTGAAACGAAGGTGGTTTGAATACCTTACACCAAGATCTGAGGATGGCAGAAGAAAAGGAGGATGATGACTATGAGGATAATATTTTTAAAAAATATAATAATGCCACATCCCAAAAATTCCTACAAGAACAAGGGGATATAATCTTAATTTCAAATAATAAAATGACAAAGCAGATAAAACATAGTAGCGTCTCTTTGATAAGATGCTGCAGAAGAAATAGGCAGTTTTTAATGAGGTTCACATTTTTTTTTTTTTTTTTTTCATCAGTTTATAAATTTAATACGTGAAGAATTTTGGGGAATTTTGCCAAAAGAAAAGAACAAAATAATGTATTAGATTACTTTTGAACAATTTTTTAAATTAGTTGACTAAACTCATCAGCAGATGATAAGGGCAAATAACTCACTTAGGGTTATCGCCCCTGACCAATAACTCTTATGCTTATAATTTAGTACTGACGTTTTTTTTTCTTATTCTGCAATAAAGTCTATTTACTTCCTTCCCCATAAGGGCAAAGTTAGACACAAGGTTGTTTTTTTTTAAAGTGGGGGATCCCAGCTCTCGAAGAAGGGGCACTCTAGAATAGGATAAAAAATAAAATTACCCCAGTCAAGAAGGATTTCCCCATCCTGTGAGCGAAGACAGAATAAATACCACAATTTGACTTCAGCCTGAAGGTCAAGTCACCAAAAACTTGGTAAGCAGAAATGCACAGAAAAAGTATGCCAATGTGTACCTATTTACTTGTCTCTTCACGAGGGCAGAGTTAGACACAAGATTTGTTTTTAATTCGGACAAAATCTAGCTCCCCAAAAAGGGGTATTCTGGGTTGGGACAAAAATTAAAATTGTAGTAGTCTAGGATTTCTCCTTCATTGACCGAGTACAGAACAGATACTACACTTTATCCTAGTCAAATGTTTAAAAAAAAAAAAAAAAAATGTTAGTTGCTGAGTTTGAGTCAATAGTAAGTGCATGTGTATTTGGGTAATACCAAATGTATGATGGTATTAGGGATGATTTCATTCATGTGGTGGTGGTGGTCCATTTCAATAAAAAAATATGGCACTGGTACAGTTTGTGACCCATGCTAAAACTGACATTTCATCAGTGTATTCCAGCTGTTTATGTAAACAGCCGGAAGCTGACGAAGCACTTAGCCAATCAGATTGTAAGACAGCAGACAACAATTTTCAATGGTGAAGTGAGTTAATCATAAAATTCGTCTGTGCTAAGGCTAATCTACAAAATTTTGGAAAATGAAAATATAAATTTCTCGGAAACCCTTACCTCTAACCCTAAAAAACTGTTGTTTTCTTTCTTCACCCTAATCCTAAACAAAATTACGGTTTTTTTTTTCACCCTTACCCATAGCTAGTCAGTCTGGTTCAAAAGATGTACCAGTATAAAAAAAAAGTAATTAACGAAACAAAAAAGTAATAATTAAAAAACCCTAACTTTCTTGTGAAAAAATAAAATTTCTTGTAAAAAAATAAAACAGTTCTTTCATTATATTTTCATCGTCAAAAAATAAATTTTTTTAATAACATACAGTAAATTTTTTTTTTTTTTCCTTGCTTTAAATGTTGTTTCATTATTTTTTTCCTGCTTGCTAGCGTCACTTCGTTTTGATTTTGCTGGCGGGTCATTTTAATTCGGCGTATACCGGCTGTTTACGTAAACTGAAGATGCAGATGAAAAGTCGGTTTTAGTACCAGTAGCAAAAATATAATCCACAATGAAAGACTGATGTACATAGTTTAAAGGAGTAAATAAAGATACATTGTCTGTTTGTTGGGTTTTAACGACCTTTCAACCCTTATAAGGTCATCTCAGAAAGATACAGCCTCTCAATAGTGAATAACTATCCATACGTGGTTACGGGTCACATCATTCACAAGGTTAGCATATTAATATGCATCGAAATAGACAGAACATGGCAGATCTAGAGGAATAAACCTTGACTGAAATTCTCTTTCTATTCTTCACAGATAGTTTTGGTTCATGTGATGCCCATCGATAAAGCAGAGAAAACATCACAGCTTCTCGGAAGACCATTCCTGACAACGGGCAGGTGCACTGTTCCAATGAAAGGTGAACCATACAAGTATACATGTTGACTGAAATTCTCCCTCTATTCTTTATATATAGTTTTGGTTCATGTGATGCCCATCGATAAAGCAGAGAAAACATCACAGCTTCTTGGAAGACCATTCCTGACAACGGGCAGGTGCACTGTTCCAATGAAAGGTGAACCATACAAGTATACATGTTGACTGAAATTCTCCCTCTATTCTTTATATATAGTTTTGGTTCATGTGATGCCCATCGATAAAGCAGAGAAAACATCACAGCTTCTTGGAAGACCATTCCTGACAACGGGCAGGTGCACTGTTCCAATGAAAGGTGAACCATACAAGTATACATGTTGACTGAAATTCTCCCTCTATTCTTTATATATAGTTTTGGTTCATGTGATGCCCATCGATAAAGCAGAGAAAACATCACAGCTTCTTGGAAGACCATTCCTGACAACGGGCAGGTGCACTGTTCCAATGAAAGGTGAACCATACAAGTATACATGTTGACTGAAATTCTCCCTCTATTCTTTATATATAGTTTTGGTTCATGTGATGCCCATCGATAAAGCAGAGAAAACATCACAGCTTCTTGGAAGACCATTCCTGACAACGGGCAGGTGCACTGTTCCAATGAAAGGTGAACCATACAAGTATACATGTTGACTGAAATTCTCCCTCTATTCTTTATATATAGTTTTGGTTCATGTGATGACCATCGATAAAGCAGAGAAAACATCACAGCTTCTTGGAAGACCATTCCTGACAACGGGCAGGTGCACTGTTCCAATGAAAGGTGAACCATACAAGTATACATGTTGACTGAAATTCTCCCTCTATTCTTTATATATAGTTTTGGTTCATGTGATGCCCATCGATAAAGCAGAGAAAACATCACAGCTTCTTGGAAGATCATTCCTGACAACGGGCAGGTGCACTGTTCCAATGAAAGGTGAACCATACAAGTATACATGTTGACTGAAATTCTCCCTCTATTCTTTATATATAGTTTTGGTTCATGTGATGCCCATCGATAAAGCAGAGAAAACATCACAGCTTCTTGGAAGACCGTTCCTGACAACGGGCAGGTGCACTGTTCCAATGAGTGGAGAATCATTAAGTGTATAGGTTTAGTGAATCGTATACTTATCCAGACCTGACGGTGCCCTCAGCAAGTACTTCAGTATAAACCACACATGATGACAACAAAACAATCTACTCTTGGACGGAATTTTGTTCTCAAGCATGTGGCGAACCTCTCTGGTGTTAGTGTTAGGGTTAGGTGTATGCACAAGAATGGATGGAATAATTTATTTCAATTATAATGAGCCTACAGGAAGAATTATAAAAATCTTCAGACATTTTAATCAAATGATGAAATAAATTTACACTGCAGATTTTGAAGGAGTTAAAAAATAAAGGGATGGGGGGGGGGGTCATTAAAGTATAGCGGGACACTTTGGATTTTCCGGTAGACTTAAACCTAGAAACAAGGTAAGTTTCCATGTTTTGAAATTAAAAAGATATCACATCATCATCAGTTTATGTCCGTTTTACGTGCTGGTATGTGTTAGACGGCTTTTAGAAATTTACTTCCAAACCTATCTCTGCTTAGGTCTTTATTCATCCCTCTTTCTCCCAAATCCATTGTTATCACTTCCTACCAGGTTTCCCTTAGCCTGCTACCTGAACTGTTCTACATCTACTAACCCAAGAACTCTCATCCATTCTTTCAATATGACCAAACCAACAAAGGCTCCTGTTCTGCACTCATCTTTTCTTTTTGTAAATATAGTAAGCATGTGTGTTATGTGTCTGTAAACAAAAAAAAAAGCAATAAAAATAATTATCTTACCTTAGTACATAGTGCACACATACAACATATTGAGATTTATGTGATCGTTGGTCATAAATGATTGTAGCCTGAGTGACTACCCATACGTGACCACCTCTTTTGGCCAGAAATCTGTACTGTTCAGTCATTATCTGACCTTTACCCATCACTAAAATAAAAATAAAAACAAAATATAGTGCATTATCTATATATATATATATATATATATATAGTAATCCAGGTAGGGTAAAAATCCACAGGGTAGAAATCCAAAGGGAATCAAACCGGGCTTATAAAAGAGTGCTCAATAAAAATATAGAGCTGTATTGTGAATGCTTTTATTTAAACATGTACACGGTCTGCTACACTGGCATGTCGATGTTATCGATCTACAGCTATCAAGAGCTGAGGTCTCATCAGGCAGAGAATTATTTTATGATCCAACCTGGTCGCTGAATTCCAGCGACCAGGTTGGATCATAAAATAATTCTCTGCCTGATGAGACCTCAGCTCTTGAGAGCTGTAGATCGATAACATCGACATGCCAGTGTAGCAGACCTTGTACATGTTTGAATAAAAGCACTCACTATATATATATATATATATATATATATATATATATATATATATAGTAAGCTATGAAAATATATTTATGGCAATTAAGCTACACAGAGGCTTTGACGTTTCATCCCCGGGGGGGAATCTTGCCATAAATATATTTTCATTGCTTACTACCTAGCTCTACTTACGTATCGAGCACTGTTGAAGTAAATACTGAAAATTGATACATAAAAAATTATATCTCTTCATAAAATTTTATGTGGATACATGAAATACTAATATATATATATATATATATATATATATATATATATATATATATATATAAATCAATGTTTGTTTGTGTGTTATAGAAATCAATATGTTAACAGAGCATTCAAATAAGTTTCAATATGGGTTAAATTTTTCAAGGAATTTTAAGACCATTAAAATTTTCCATCTAGGGTTACTAAGGAGTAATTATCGACTAGGTCAATGAAATATTTGAAATATATTAAAATGTAAAAAAAATGAAATCCATTTTTTTATGTTTTAATAGATGTTCTTCGTTTCATAAAACAAAAATAAAATTAAACAGAATATCTCAGTGAAGAATGTATTTAAAAAAAAGATTTAAACATTTAGATAATTATTTTTATGGGTTTAAGATTTTAAATAATTTTCTTTTTTTTTTTCTTTTTTTTTTTTCAAATAATTTGTTAAATCTATTTGCCGTTTTACAGTTGTTTGTAAGGAATTTAGTTTCCTTTTTTAGTAATAACACCATTCTTTATTTTTATTACTTGACCTCATATTACAAATGTTATTTTTAACTGTTCTTTCAAGGCAAAAATTATAAACATCACTATATCTGAAATTATTAAAAAAAAAAAAAAAAAAAAAAAAAATCCCTTTCGACCATTAATATATCTCAAACAGGCAATGCCAAGTGAATACTGCTAAAAGTTGAGTTTGTAAAGACAGTCAAATTTTTAAAAAATAAAGACAAAATCCAAAATCAGTCTCTTTCCGCTCGTTATATCTCCCACTCTCTTCAACTATGGGTTAAATAGTATTACTATTCTTATCTTCTCACTGTCTCTCTTTGCCAATATAAAAAGAGGGGAAGGAGGTTTAAAGAAAGTGGTAACAGAAGGAAAGTGAAAGAGAAGCTGACAGAGAGGGTAGTTATTGATACCTTCGCTGTCGTAGGTCTCTTATCTTCTCGTCATCTCTCTATGTCGATATAGAAAAAGACAAAAAGAGAAGAAGGGGAAGTTTATTACATTTGGCTGTTAACAGAGAGAGAGAAGGATATAAACAGGAGCGATAGAAACTATAAAATTAGAGGAGAGGGATCAAACCGCATACAGTGAGCATGATATATAATTCCGGTGAGGTTTTGTTCAAAAGGAGTTAATCCAGTGAATCCTTACTTTGTTTATATAATAGTGCTCAATAATAGATAGAGCTGTATATTTAGTTGGCATAAAATTTGTTATTTATATAGACAATTTTTGGCTACACATTTGCAAACACATTTTGGTTCTAGCTGGGAATCAGGCCATGGTCTTGGTATGAAGGTGGAGATTAAAATATAGTTCAGCCTCTTTAGGCTAGGTTATCACCTTATGGAAAATTATTGCTGTGTAGGTCGAAATAAATTTAGAGAGAGAAGGAGGGGGGGGAGATAGAGGGAGCAGTAGCAAGTGCATCATAAGACGAGAATGATAGAATGGTGTAAATAAATAAAATAAAAAAGAAATGGAAATGACTTAAGTAGTAGTAGCAGCATAAGAAAAAGAGTAAGGATGATGTAAATAAATAAATGACATAAATGAAGAAGAAAAGGAAAAGAAGAGATATCGTATATTGTTCATTTCTAACTACGCAATGTATACACTAATGTATGATGTACCAACGTTGACCCAACAGGTCACGGATCGTTTAGTGTACATATATTGATTTATTGCATTCTTTAAATGAATGCAAAGATAATGGAACAAAAAAAGTCTTTTTTACTTACAATCTTTAAATGTCTTTCCCACAAGTTCCCCGTCAAGGACATGGTAATAATCATAGAGGGGCCGTCCAATTATATCATCGGAATTGTAACCAACCAATTCCTTTATTCTAAAACAAATAAATAATAATAATAATAATAATAACAACAAGAATAATAACAATAAAGCACAAATAATATTGAAAGAATATTACATAAGTCCAAGGGAAGTGAAACTGCCAGAAAACCACTAATCTGACCCCCCCCCCCCTTCCTAAAAGCACATCCATGAAGTTATGGTACCAACTATGGCTGGTACCGCACAAAATTGTCATGAAGGATGGAAAGACTGAGGAGGCTGGGCATTATCCCAGACCTACACTGGAAGGGTGCGGAGAGTACTGCAACATTAGGGTTAGGGTTAGGGTGATATTATTTACTCCTCTCCAGGAGTTAGGCACATGGCCAGTTTTATCCTACTCCCACAAGTAAGATGTGACCCAAGGTCGGGTCGGAAAGTGGGGGTTGAAAAGCCAGCGCCCGAGAGGTGAGCACTCTGACCATCAAAAATTGCCTGGGCAGCCCCGTCGGCATTCCCCGGTAGAGGCGCCTCAGACAGTAAGCAATAAACTTACTCCTCCCCAAAGAGGGGAGGCAAAGCCTGGGAGGGTGGACCTCCTAGAACTGCACAGGACAGGCGTGCAGTATCCATCGGAACAGATACTACACTTTGATCTTAGCCAAAAGGCCAAACAAAATAGACGTGAAGGGTATACAAAAACGGAAAGACCAAGGAGGAGGGAGAGCACTAACCAGACTTCCACTGGAAGGGTGCAGATAATACTGCAACATTAGGGAGGCATATTGCCACTGAAATTCCGGAGAAGACTTTTACCATTCAAAGACCATTCAAAATAAAAAGTGATTTTGAAACCTTTGTATCGTCAATTAGAAAGTAATTTCTGGCTTCAATTAAAGTTTACAAACAACAGTTAAGTATTACGGTTCAATTTTGCTCCTAAAAGAGAAAGCTTAAACATCAATTTACAAATACACAACTCTTGTATCAAGGAATCAACAACTGTTTACGTTGTAATTCTTCAAAATTCGAAAGAGAAAAATCAAGTTCATTTTTCTTCCTAAATCAAAAGAAAAGATTAATTTTGATAATGCACTCTTATCATATAAAAGAACCAAAAAATAAATTAAGATACTTACTTTTCATCCCAAATGGTGAATTTCATGTCCATACTGTGTTGACTGAGGAATGTTTTTTGTCCCAATGGAACTTCGATATTTGATGGATGAGGTATCTGTTCCCCAAAAGCAAACAAGTATGTCATCAAATTGCCATTCTCAGTTTTATCATTCTCAATTATGTCAGTCTCGGGGTTGCCGTTTTCAATTTTGACAGAGTCTTTATCGTCTGGTTTGGGTAGGAGAATTATTTTGCCAGTAAATTTTATAACCTAAAAAATGAAGGAGAACACTGATTATTGAAATGGTTAAAGAATCAGAATTCTTGAGGATCTTATGACGTGATTCATATAAAATACATTGTATCATAAGAATAAGACTTATCATAAGCCTCAGTATTTTATTACTATACTAGCGGAACCCGTCGCCCGGCGTTGCGCGGGAGAAAGTACTACCTAAAAAGTAAATGTACTACCTTAAAAAAAAATAAATAAACCGCCTATTGTTATTCCCCCCCACTCTACCGTGTTGGTGAATGTTTTAAAGTAATAAAAAAGAAAGAAAATGGTTTAGAGCAGAATGGGATCGAATGCCGATACTTGCGATAATGAAACCTCCCTTGTTAACCGTTGCGCCACAGATACTACTTGAAAAGTACATGTGAAAATATGTCACTTAACGTAAGCTTGTTTACTGGCAGCGAAAAGTAAACTTCAACAATGACACGGTTTATGTTATTTATTTGTGAAGGGTTAAAGGTATATGATTGTTAAAATATAAATGTGTCGGGGTCTAACAGCATCTTGGTGGCTAGTGAATTAAGTAGGAAGTCGATTCAATGAAGAAATTGTAGCCGCCATATTTGAAGAATAAATGTTGCAGGAACTGTGTTCGTTAATGTCATTCGCTTGATTCCGGAATGAATGTAAATGTGGAAATATAACGTAATCTGATGTTCGCGGAATATGATAGGATTCAGCGGGAGCGGTCATTATTTGTTTGCGTATTGGTGTATATTATGTAGTAAATTAATACCAGGCAAATAATAAATAAGGACGGACTGTTTTGTGTAAAGTAAACTGTGTTATTACTTCCCGGTGTCGATGAGTGTAGTCACAGTACACAAATGTTAGGGGGAAAAGTCTTTGCTACCACCTATATGGAGTTGGTTTTTCGGAGAGACGTTGATGGTGGGCCAAATGTAATATTGAGTGTTAGGTTGGGAAAAATAATAACAACTTTACTAAAACACGCTCGAGTGAATAAGTGTAGTATAGCGGTGAGTTTAGTAGCCTGTTTTGTGTATGGTTATTTTCCTATAGTCCGAGAAGGTACAGGGGAAAAAACGTCTCTACTTTATATATTAGATAAAGGAGTCATAGAAGACTATCACAATGCAAGAAATGGAAATATGTCGGTGTTGAAGATAAAAAAAAAGTGTTTTTATAGTAAATCTTAACTTATTTAGTCAAAACTTCTACAGTGATCTAATGTGTGTGACCGTGTTCCATAATATATTTTGAAGTATGAATCTCTTTATCAAATAGTAACTGCTTCAAATCTCCTGAAACTCGTGTTAATTAGTAATGTTGTTTTTTATGGCTATACTGCAGTAAATATCAACATGACCTGGAAAAAAAAAATTTGAAATGGTGAAATGATTCTCCTTAAATTTATTTGTAATTGTTATATTGATTTATTTAAAAAATATTTTTTAGCATGTTAGATTCATTTTAGCAAATTATTATTATATTAATTTACTCCAATATTAAAATTCAAAATTCAATCTGTTAACGATTTTTTTAAATTAATATTTAATTTTTCACCATTTTGATAAAGAGGTTTTTATCTCGAAATATATCATGAAACACAGCCAACCAACATGTATGTGTTTAAGTTTTCCTAATAAGTTTTTTGTACCAGAAAATTTTAATTTGAAAAACATCATTAAGCAAATTATCTGTATTAGTGAATTTAGCACGGAAATTTACTTTGCCCTAATTCTTATTTTTAAGAATTATTATATTTTGGATCAATAACCTAATTTGTAACTTTGACTATTCCTTTTTTTTGTTTTGTTTGGGTTTTAGATACGTCCATGTATTTTTATAAGAGCGTTAATTAGTTGATTTGTCCCACTTAACACAAGTCCTGGGAACAGATACTAGAAAGAACCTTAGGAAATAAGTAATACACCACCATGATTATGCAATCCTTACCACTACATACTCAGAAAATGAGGCTCTTAAACCTGACATAGGGATATTGGACAAGAAGGAAAGGGTAGCAACCCTAGTTGAAGTCAGTGTCCCTAATGACGTCAGCCTAAACAAAGCTGAGAGGGTTAAGAGAATTTAATAACAAAGTTTTATGTACAATATGAAAAGAAACTGAAATTGTAGGAAGATTTCTATCATTCCGGTAATCATAGAAAAAGAACTTTAAAAAACTATCTGGCGAATATACCTGGTGAACTAAGTGCAAGAGAGATCCAAACAATTGAACTTAAAAAGTCGGTTAGAATCCTTAAAAGATCTCTTGGTTGGAGTCTCTGAAATAGCGGGTGAATGTCTGGCATCCTGTAGGATGCTCCATCCACAGCAAAAACAAAAGGAAAAGAAAATTGAAAATAAAACAAGAGAGAAACATCTCTACAAAAAAGTCTCTGTTCCTTCATTAATTGCTCAGTTGATGCGTCACGCTTAAGTTTTAAAAAAATGACTAAACAAAAAAATGTTAAAAACACCTCAAGAATATCTGTTCTTGTTTACATAAAAGAAAACTTTTTTTCTTTTTTTTCGAGCGTGTTTTGTCTGAGGGATGGGGTTCGCCAAAGTTGTCTGGAGAGAACTCCTTACCTTATACGAGGCAGATTTTATATTAATGTTTCTTCCTTTGTTTGTTAATGTACATTTCAGTCTCACAGAGAACGACCTTCTGTACGGATCGTGTTCGCAGGCATGAAATTTTTCTGAAAGCATTTCTCTGAATTCATCGTGGTCACACGGATGGGTGTACTCAAAGATACTTTGGCCAAGAAACTCAACCTACAAAATATAGAAAATAAAAAAATACAAGAATACAAACACAGATAAATGTATGTACATATAAATATGCATGCATATATACACATGCATATAAATAGACATATATATATATACAAATGCATATGAATAGACATATATATACAAATGCATATAAATATACATATATATACAAATGCATATAAATAGACATATATTATATATATACAAATGCATATAAATAGACATATATATACAAATGCATATAAATAGACATATATTATATATATACAAATGCATATAAATAGACATATATTATATATATACAAATGCATATTGTGCATTTACATAAATATGTGTACATATATACAAACACATAAATTAGAGATGGGCGGTTTTATCGAAAAACCGCGGTTTTTCGGTTTCGTCTCCATACCGAATACCGAATACCGAATCGTTTTTTTTTTTTTTAAACCGTAACCGTTCGGTTGTGTGTTTTTACTACAGTAAGCCACCATATACAAGGAAACATGGTTGAAAAGATTTTCCGATTTGAATAAAATTGAATATCACCAAAAAATGTTATATTAGTAAGAGGACAGATTGAACAAATATATGATAAAAACATTCAATTGACTTGTAGGAAGAAATCTTTGTTTACAGTTTGTTTATCATTAACATTTTGAATTTTCAAATGAAAAAAAAGAGAAATACGACAGACAACATGACATCGTATTTTTAGCATAAACTATTTTCAAATGAAAAAGAAAAAATCAAACGCGTTCCGTATGTCGAAAATCTATTTGATTCAACTCAAAATAGTAAAATAATTATTTATGTTTGTTTCAGAGTTATCTAAAAAAAATAAGTTATTAAAATGAAATTTAAAAAAAAAACTTGTTGTAAAAGTAAATAAACGAAAAGTAGCAAGCGAGTATAAACATTTGAAAAGAAAAAAAGTAGTTGCCAATGCTAGTATCACTTCATTCGGATTTTTAAAATTATTTTAAACATTAGGCCTTTCATTGTTTACTTTTGAAAAGCCACTTCATACATAAATTGTCATTTCTAGAGAACTATCTTTCAACTATACCGTTTTCTCTCCCAAAAATGGGTTATTCAAAAAGTAGACTATGCAACGATTTATATTTTACTAAATTGTTAATATGGTATTTATTTAGAGTTGACAATTTATTCGAAAGTTTAATTATTAAACTTTAATCCAAGTCATGAATTCTATGACTAAAATTACCTTAAAGCTTAAAAAATGACTTTAGGTGAATTAATAATCTCTATTTTTTTTTAACCATCCTTCCTTTTCTCTTGGCGCAGTTTTCGGGTTTACTACTAGTCTTTTACGCATGTCTATAAAGTTTTATTACCCTGTCTTAAAAACAAATATTAATAATAACTAATCATCACACAAGAGAATGAATAGCTTCCATAGTAAAAAAATTTTTTTTTAAAAAACGAAAAACCGAACCGTAAACCGAGGTTTTAAGGGAAAAAAACCGATACCGAAACCAAAATTTAAAAACCGCCCAACTCTAACATAAATACATATATACTGAAGTCAGTGTCCTTAATGATACTGGCTTAAACAGAGCTAAGAGGGAGAAGATAAGTAAAAAATTTGGAAATCTTAGCTCAATGCTCCTTGAATACCTTGAAGACGGTGAGATGTGAGCTGAAGAATTGCAATGGGGATGTGGAAGCAGGGCTAGCAAGAAATATCATAGCAGAAATTCTGACTGTGTTCGCATAATGAAATTCATCGATGAAGCCGAGAAAAAATATAGATGCGTCAAAATCCAGGCGAGGCAATGCGGCCTGCAGCGAAAAAGTGATTATAACGAAAACGAATGAGGATCTTCGCTACTCTTCATACAACATTTTTTGTTCTTGGCCTTTTGGCTAAGATCAAAGTGTAGTATCTGTTCCGATGGATACTGCACCCCATAGACTGGTATTGTCTTGGCCTTCGGGCCTTGATTTACGCCGGTCTATGGGTCTGTCCTGTGCAGTTCTAGGAGGTCCACCCTCCCAGGCTTCGCCTCCCCTCTTTGGGGAGGAGTAAGTTTATTGCTTACTGCCTGAGGCGCCCCTACTGGGGAATGCCGACGGGGCTGCCCAGGCAATTTTTAATGGCCAGAGTGCTCACCTCTCGGGCGCTGGCTTTTTAAACCCCACTTTCCCGACCCGACCTTGGGTCACATCTTACTTGTGGGAGTAAGATAAAAACCGGCCTTGTGCCTAACTCCTGGAGAGGAGTAAATCAATACTCTTCATACAACTTTTGTAAGATGAATTACTCACCGCTAAGGCCCACAAAAAACACCTTACAAAGGCCAAGAAACTCTTCAACAAGGTCAAACCTCCAGTCAAGCCATGGATTCTCTGCTTCTTCTCAGACGAAAAGAACTTTTGCCAGGACCAGTTGCACAACACGCAGGACAACAGGTGGCTTGCCTACACTCCGTACAAAGTTCTGCACGTCACGAAGACCAAGTTCTCTGAAGCTGTAATAGTCTTTCGGTGTGTTTCAAGCAAAGGTCACATCATGCCAGCTCACATCTTCGAATAAATATTCAGACTCAATTCAAATGGCTATACTGAGTTGTTGTCCACTGCTGTTAAATACTGGGTGGAGAGGGTGAATGTGAGACAGTCATACGTGTGGCAGCAGGACTCAACTCAATGTCTGGGAAAACTCAGAAATAACTGTCTGAAAACACGACTTCACCATCACCTAACTCGCGTGTTTGCAACCCCATGGAGTATTACATGTGGGACATAGTTGAGAAAGACACCAACAATACCACCTGCAACATCAAGGATGAGCTGATTGCGAGGATCAAACTGGCGTTCAGGCATATTTTGAAAGAAAACCGTGAAGGGGGCATGTTCCAGGTTCAAGCCTTGCCTCGAGGTTGTGGAGATTCAGGGCAGCTTCTTTGTGTGAACTGTATTCGGCAAAAGATCGTCTCAGAGATGCACTTTTAATTTTGAGAATACATCTATTATTGGCCAAGATATGACGTTTTTCTTTCCTTTTGAGAATACATCTATTATTGGCCAAGATATGACGTTTTTCTTTCCTTCTGAGAATACATCTATTATTGGCCAAGATATGACGTTTTTCTTTCCTTTTGAGAATACATCTATTATTGGCCAAGATATGACGTTTTTCTTTCCTTTTGAGAATACATCTATTATTGGCCAAGATATGACGTTTTTCTTTCCTTTTGAGAATACATCTATTATTGGCCAAGATATGACGTTTTTCTTTCCTTTTGAGAATACATCTATTATTGGCCAAGATATGACGTTTTTCTTTCCTTTTGAGAATACATCTATTATTGGCCAAGATATGACGTTTTTCTTTCCTTTTGAGAATACATCTATTATTGGCCAAGATATGACGTTTTTCTTTCCTTTTGAGAATACATCTATTATTGGCCAAGATATGACGTTTTTCTTTCCTTTTGAGAATACATCTATTATTGGCCAAGATATGACGTTTTTCTTTCCTTTTGAGAATACATCTATTATTGGCCAAGATATGACGTTTTTCTTTCCTTTTGAGAATACATCCATTATTGGCCAAGATATGACGTTTTTCTTTCCTTTTGAGAATACATCTATTATTGGCAAAGATATGACGTTTTTCTTTCCTTTTGAGAATACATCCATTATTGGCCAAGATATGACGTTTTTCTTTCCTTTTGAGAATACATCTATTATTGGCCAAGATATGACGTTTTTCTTTCCTTTTGAGAATACATCTATTATTGGCCAAGATATGACGTTTTTCTTACCTTTTGAGAATACATCTATTATTGGCCAAGATATGACGTTTTTCTTTCCTTTTGAGAATACATCTATTATTGGCCAAGATATGACGTTTTTCTTTCCTTTTGAGAATACATCCATTATTGGCCAAGATATGACGTTTTTCTTTCCTTTTGAGAATACATCCATTATTGGCCAAGATATGACGTTTTTCTTTCCTTTTGAGAATACATCCATTATTGGCCAAGATATGACGTTTTTCTTTCCTTTTGAGAATACATCTATTATTGGCCAAGATATGACGTTTTTCTTTCTTTTTGAGAATACATCTATTATTGGCCAAGATATGACGTTTTTCTTTCCTTTTGAGAATACATCTATTATTGGCCAAGATATGACGTTTTACTTTCCTTTTGAGAATACATCTATTATTGGCCAAGATATGACGTTTTTCTTTCCTTTTGAGAATACATCTATTATTGGCCAAGATATGACGTTTTTCTTTCCTTTTGAGAATACATCAATTATTGGCCAAGATATGACGTTTTTCTTTCCTTTTGAGAATACATCTATTATTGGCCAAGATATGACGTTTTTCTTTCCTTTTGAGAATACATCTATTATTGGCCAAGATATGACGTTTTTCTTTCCTTTTGAGAATACATCTATTATTGGCCAAGATATGACGTTTTTCTTTCCTTTTGAGAATACATCTATTATTGGCCAAGATATGACGTTTTTCTTTCCTTTTGAGAATACATCTATTATTGGCCTAGATATGACGTTTTTCTTTCCTTTTGAGAATACATCTATTACTGGCCAAGATATGACGTGTTTCTTTTCTTTTTGAGAATACATCTATTATTGGCCAAGATATGACGTTTTTCTTTCCTTTTGAGAATACATCTATTATTGGCCAAGATATGACGTTTTTCTTTCTTTTTGAGAATACATCTATTATTGGCCAAGATATGACGTTTTTCTTTTCTTTTGAGAATACATCTATTATTGGCCAAGATATGACGTTTTTCTTTCCTAGTGAGAATACATCAATTATTGGCCAAGATATGACGTTTTTCTTTCCTTTTGAGAATACATCTATTATTGGCCAAGATATGACGTTTTTCTTTCCTTTTGAGAATACATCTATTATTGGCCAAGATATGACGTTTTTCTTTCCTTTTGAGAATACATCTATTATTGGCCAAGATATGACGTTTTTCTTTCCTTTTGAGAATACATCTTTTACTGGCCAAGATATGACGTGTTTCTTTCCTTTTGAGAATACATCTATTATTGGCCAAGATATGACGTGTTTCTTTCCTTTTGAGAATACATCTATTATTGGCCAAGATATGACGTTTTTCTTTCCTTTTGAGAATACATCTATTATTGGCCAAGATATGACGTTTTTCTTTCCTTTTGAGAATACATCTATTATTGGCCAAGATATGACGTTTTTCTTTCCTTGTGAGAATACATCAATTATTGGCCAAGATATGACGTTTTTCTTTCCTTTTGAGAATACATCTATTATTGGCCAAGATATGACGTTTTTCTTTCCTTTTGAGAATACATCTATTATTGGCCAAGATATGACGTTTTTCTTTCCTTTTGAGAATACATCAATTATTGGCCAAGATATGACGTTTTTCTTTCCTTTTGAGAATACATCTATTATTGGCCAAGATATGACGTTTTTCTTTCCTTTTGAGAATACATCTATTATTGGCCAAGATATGACGTTTTTCTTTCCTTTTGAGAATACATCTATTATTGGCCAAGATATGACGTTTTTCTTTCCTTTTGAGAATACATCTATTATTGGCCAAGATATGACGTTTTTCTTTCTTTTTGAGAATACATCTATTATTGGCAAAGATATGACGTTTTTCTTTCCTTTTGAGAATACATCTATTATTGGCAAAGATATGACGTTTTTCTTTCCTTTTGAGAATACATCTATTATTGGCCAAGATATGACGTTTTTCTTTCCTTTTGAGAATACATCCATTATTGGCCAAGATATGACGTTTTTCTTTCCTTTTGAGAATACATCTATTATTGGCCAAGATATGACGTTTTTCTTTCCTTTTGAGAATACATCCATTATTGGCCAAGATATGACGTTTTCTTTTCCTTTTGAGAATACATCTATTATTGGCAAGATATGACTTTTTTCTTTCCTTTTGAGAATACATCCATTATTGGCCAAGATATGACGTTTTTCTTTCCTTTTGAGAATACATCTATTATTGGCCAAGATATGACGTTTTTCTTTCCTTTTGAGAATACATCAATTATTGGCCAAGATATGACGTTTTTCTTTCCTTTTGAGAATACATCTATTATTGGCAAGATATGACGTTTTTCTTTCCTTTTGAGAATACATCTATTATTGGCCAAGATATGACGTTTTTCTTTCCTTTTGAGAATACATCTATTATTGGCCAAGATATGACGTTTTTCTTTCCTTTTGAGAATACATCTATTATTGGCCAAGATATGACGTTTTTCTTTCCTTTTGAGAATACATCTATTATTGGCCAAGATATGACGTTTTTCTTTCCTTTTGAGAATACATCTATTATTGGCCAAGATATGACGTTTTTCTTTCCTTTTGAGAATACATCTATTATTGGCCAAGATATGACGTTTTTCTTTCCTTTTGAGAATACATCTATTATTGGCCAAGATATGACGTTTTTCTTTCCTTTTGAGAATACATCCATTATTGGCCAAGATATGACGTTTTTCTTTCCTTTTGAGAATACATCCATTATTGGCCAAGATATGACGTTTTTCTTTCATTTTGAGAATACATCCATTATTGGCCAAGATATGACGTTTTTCTTTCATTTTGAGAATACATCTATTATTGGCCAAGATATGACGTTTTTCTTTCCTTTTGAGAATACATCCATTATTGGCCAAGATATGACGTTTTTCTTTCCTTTTGAGAATACATCTATTATTGGCCAAGATATGACGTTTTCTTTTCCTTTTGAGAATACATCTATTATTGGCAAGATATGACGTTTTTCTTTCCTTTTGAGAATACATCTATTATTGGCCAAGATATGACGTTTTACTTTCCTTTTGAGAATACATCTATTATTGGCCAAGATATGACGTTTTTCTTTCCTTTTGAGAATACATCTATTATTGGCCAAGATATGACGTTTTTCTTTCCTTTTGAGAATACATCAATTATTGGCCAAGATATGACGTTTTTCTTTCCTTTTGAGAATACATCTATTATTGGCCAAGATATGACGTTTTTCTTTCCTTTTGAGAATACATCTATTATTGGCCAAGATATGACGTTTTTCTTTCCTTTTGAGAATACATCTATTATTGGCCAAGATATGACGTTTTTCTTTCCTTTTGAGAATACATCTATTATTGGCCAAGATATGACGTTTTTCTTTCCTTTTGAGAATACATCTATTATTGGCCTAGATATGACGTTTTTCTTTCCTTTTGAGAATACATCTATTACTGGCCAAGATATGACGTGTTTCTTTTCTTTTTGAGAATACATCTATTATTGGCCAAGATATGACGTTTTTCTTTCCTTTTGAGAATACATCTATTATTGGCCAAGATATGACGTTTTTCTTTCTTTTTGAGAATACATCTATTATTGGCCAAGATATGACGTTTTTCTTTCCTTTTGAGAATACATCTATTATTGGCCAAGATATGACGTTTTTCTTTCCTAGTGAGAATACATCAATTATTGGCCAAGATATGACGTTTTTCTTTCCTTTTGAGAATACATCTATTATTGGCCAAGATATGACGTTTTTCTTTCCTTTTGAGAATACATCTATTATTGGCCAAGATATGACGTTTTTCTTTCCTTTTGAGAATACATCTATTATTGGCCAAGATATGACGTTTTTCTTTCCTTTTGAGAATACATCTTTTACTGGCCAAGATATGACGTGTTTCTTTCCTTTTGAGAATACATCTATTATTGGCCAAGATATGACGTGTTTCTTTCCTTTTGAGAATACATCTATTATTGGCCAAGATATGACGTTTTTCTTTCCTTTTGAGAATACATCTATTATTGGCCAAGATATGACGTTTTTCTTTCCTTTTGAGAATACATCTATTATTGGCCAAGATATGACGTTTTTCTTTCCTTGTGAGAATACATCAATTATTGGCCAAGATATGACGTTTTTCTTTCCTTTTGAGAATACATCTATTATTGGCCAAGATATGACGTTTTTCTTTCCTTTTGAGAATACATCTATTATTGGCCAAGATATGACGTTTTTCTTTCCTTTTGAGAATACATCAATTATTGGCCAAGATATGACGTTTTTCTTTCCTTTTGAGAATACATCTATTATTGGCCAAGATATGACGTTTTTCTTTCCTTTTGAGAATACATCTATTATTGGCCAAGATATGACGTTTTTCTTTCCTTTTGAGAATACATCTATTATTGGCCAAGATATGACGTTTTTCTTTCCTTTTGAGAATACATCTATTATTGGCCAAGATATGACGTTTTTCTTTCTTTTTGAGAATACATCTATTATTGGCAAAGATATGACGTTTTTCTTTCCTTTTGAGAATACATCTATTATTGGCAAAGATATGACGTTTTTCTTTCCTTTTGAGAATACATCTATTATTGGCCAAGATATGACGTTTTTCTTTCCTTTTGAGAATACATCCATTATTGGCCAAGATATGACGTTTTTCTTTCCTTTTGAGAATACATCTATTATTGGCCAAGATATGACGTTTTTCTTTCCTTTTGAGAATACATCCATTATTGGCCAAGATATGACGTTTTCTTTTCCTTTTGAGAATACATCTATTATTGGCAAGATATGACGTTTTTCTTTCCTTTTGAGAATACATCCATTATTGGCCAAGATATGACGTTTTTCTTTCCTTTTGAGAATACATCTATTATTGGCCAAGATATGACGTTTTTCTTTCCTTTTGAGAATACATCAATTATTGGCCAAGATATGACGTTTTTCTTTCCTTTTGAGAATACATCTATTATTGGCAAGATATGACGTTTTTCTTTCCTTTTGAGAATACATCTATTATTGGCCAAGATATGACGTTTTTCTTTCCTTTTGAGAATACATCTATTATTGGCCAAGATATGACGTTTTTCTTTCCTTTTGAGAATACATCTATTATTGGCCAAGATATGACGTTTTTCTTTCCTTTTGAGAATACATCTATTATTGGCCAAGATATGACGTTTTTCTTTCCTTTTGAGAATACATCTATTATTGGCCAAGATATGACGTTTTTCTTTCCTTTTGAGAATACATCTATTATTGGCCAAGATATGACGTTTTTCTTTCCTTTTGAGAATACATCTATTATTGGCCAAGATATGACGTTTTTCTTTCCTTTTGAGAATACATCCATTATTGGCCAAGATATGACGTTTTTCTTTCCTTTTGAGAATACATCCATTATTGGCCAAGATATGACGTTTTTCTTTCATTTTGAGAATACATCCATTATTGGCCAAGATATGACGTTTTTCTTTCATTTTGAGAATACATCTATTATTGGCCAAGATATGACGTTTTTCTTTCCTTTTGAGAATACATCCATTATTGGCCAAGATATGACGTTTTTCTTTCCTTTTGAGAATACATCTATTATTGGCCAAGATATGACGTTTTCTTTTCCTTTTGAGAATACATCTATTATTGGCAAGATATGACGTTTTTCTTTCCTTTTGAGAATACATCTATTATTGGCCAAGATATGACGTTTTTCTTTCCTTTTGAGAATACATCTATTATTGGCCAAGATATGACGTTTTTCTTTCCTTTTGAGAATACATCTATTATTGGCCAAGATATGACGTTTTTCTTTCCTTGTGAGAATACATCAATTATTGGCCAAGATATGACGTTTTTCTTTCCTTTTGAGAATACATCTATTATTGGCCAAGATATGACGTTTTTCTTTCCTTTTGAGAATACATCTATTATTGGCCAAGATATGACGCTTTTCTTTCCTTTTCTATTATACTGAAGCAGTTGGAAAAGTTTCTGCATGAATTAGACAAAGAAAGGGAGAGGGAGAGAGAGAGAGAGAGAGAGAGAGAGAGAGAGAGAGAGAGAAAGAGAAATAGAAAGAGAAAGAGAGAGGGATAGAGAAAGAGAAAGAGAGAGGGATAGAGAAAGAGAGAGAGAGAGGGAAAGAGAGAGGGAGAGTGAGGGGTTGTTTTCAAAGGATAACATGATTAAGTTTTTAAAGAAAGATGTTGCACGCACTTTTTTAAAAACTATTTACTTAGCCAGCGTGTAGCTCTACAAAGGATTTGGCTGAGCAATCGATGCTCAAACAGGCGATATCATCATCATTAGCAGCAGCGTATTTGGTTTAACGTCCATTTTACATGGACAGTTTTGGAGTCTATCTGATGAAATATTAAAGAGAATTTGATCTGTCTATTACTATTATATATTCTCTAAGATTGTAGGTATTTGTATATATATATTTGTCTGTCTGTCTGCCAGGATTTTTGTAAACGTAAGAAAGGGGGGGGGGGTAATTACTATTCACTTAATTTTTTAATAAATCTTTGTATACCTTAGAATTAGGTTGGGAAACTATTTATTACTTAATTTAGATTAAATAACATAAATAAAGTATAAACAAATTTCAAGACGAAACTGCGATTCGAACATACAAGGTGTTAAGTATCTTACTAAATATTTTATTTATCTTCCTCCCACAACGTAAGATGTGACACAAGGTCGGGAAAGTGGGATTTGAAAAGCCAGCGCCCGAGAAGGTGAGCACTCTGGCCTACAAAAAATGCCTGGGCAGCTCCGTTGGCATTCCCCGGTAAGGGGCGCCTCAGGCAGTAAGCGATAAACTTACTCCTCCCCAAAGAGGGGAGGCAAAGCCTGAGAGAGTGGACCTCCTAGAACTGCACAAGACAGACCCATAGACCGGCGTAAATCAAAACCTGAAGGCTAAGACGATACCGGTCTATAGGGTGTAGTATCCATCGGAACAGATACTACACTTTGATCTTTTTATTTACCTCCCCAGGAGGTTAGGCACAAGGCCAGGTTTATCTTACTCCCACAAGGTAAGATGTGACCCAAGCTCGGGTCGGGAAAGTGGGACTTGAAAAGCCAGCGCCCGAGAAGGTGAGCACTCTGGCCATCAAAAATTGCCTGGGCAGCCCCGTCGGCATTCCCCGGTAGGGGCGCCTCAGGCAGTAAGCAATAAACTTACTCCTCCCCAAAGAGGGGAGGCAAAGCCTGGGAGGGTGAACCTCCTAGAACTGCACAGGACAGTACCTCAGACCGGCGGAATCAAGGCCCGAAGGCCAAGACAACACCGGTCTACAGAGTGAGCATCCATCGGAACAGATACTACACTTTGATCTTATTACTCTTTCAACTACTATATATACTGTTACCAAAACTCGCTCAGACACCAGACGGATTTTGCAATTTACATAATTCATTTCTTTTAAACTTCTAATAAATTCATATTTACAAATATACACTTATAACTGATATTATCAAAATTACATATGTATTTACAATATTTTTCGATAAGGTGATATTAATAAAAATTATTCATACAATTAATTAAAGACATTTTATTCAGAAACGAACCTGTTTTTAAACCATACTTGGAATGTCAAGCAATGTAACATGTCGAGTCATTAAACCGGAAATGATATCATTGTGATCTGCACGACGGAAGCTTAGCTGAGAAGTACTGTTGTTTTTTTGGGTTTTTTAACAGTTAATGAGAATTTATTTTTTTATATTGCAATTTTAGATGAAAGCACTCACTGAAAATTTTAATTTTTATGTTTTCACTTTAAAACATGAAACTATAAAATAAGAGATACCCAAAGAGGCATAATAAATTAAACAAATAAATAAAATGCAAAAAACTTACAAAAAACAAATAAGAAAGGGGCTCTATTAGCAGAACATATTGTAAAGACAAAATTCAGGAACTGAGCCAACAGTACTTGGTGCCAACATATGCTGAACACAAAACCTATTTTAAGAAAATTCCTTCTAAGATCAAAACAAGGAAAAATGTGGGGAGAAAAAAAAAATCAGAATCTGATTATTACATCGTTGGGGAATGTTCCTGCAACAAGTGGACTCTTATACAAAGTATTTTGGTTCTGGGAAAACAAGATTTCAAATCCCTTCCCCCAGAAATATCATCTTACCACCCATCCCCCACACCCAACCGAACAAGAATTTACAGTGAAAACGATTCCTGATATATGGTTTAAAGATCAGTAAATAAATAAAATGTTTACATTAATACTATTCTCTCCTTTTTGTTTCTTCACATAACAATAGCCCTCTCTCTCTCACGCACACATTTTTTCTCACAAAACTCTTTTTCGCACACACTTTCTAACAAAACTCTTTTTCGCACACACATTCTCTCACTAAACTCTTTTTCGCACACACATTCTCTCACTAAACTCTTTTTCGCACACACATTCTCTCACTAAACTCTTTTTCGCACACACATTCTCTCACAAAACTATTTTGCACACACATTTTCTCACTAAACTCTTTTTCGCACAAAACTTTTTCACACACTTTTTCTCACAAAACTCTTTTTCGCACACACATTTTCTCACAAAACTCTTTTTCGCACAAAACTCTTTTTCGCACACACTTTTTCTAACAAAACTCTTTTTCGCACACACTTTTTCTCACAAAACTCTTTTTCGCACACACTTTTTCTCACAAAACTCTTTTTCGCACACACTTTTTCTCACAAAACTCTTTTTCGCACACACTTTTTCTCACAAAACTCTTTTTCGCACACACTTTTTCTAACAAAACTCTTTTTCGCACACACTTTTTCTAACAAAACTCTTTTTCGCACAAAACTCTTTTTCGCACACATTTTTTCTCACAAAACTCTTTTTCGCACACATTTTTTCTCAAAAAACTCTTTTTCGCACACACTTTTTCTCACAAAACTCTTTTTCGCACACACTTTTTCTCACAAAACTCTTTTTCGCACACAATTTTTCCCACAAAACTCTTTTTCGCACACACTTTTTCTCACAAAACTCTTTTTCGCACACACTTTTTCTAACAAAACTCTTTTTCGCACACACTTTTTCTCACAAAACTCTTTTTCGCACACACTTTTTCTCACAAAACTCTTTTTCGCACACACTTTTTCTCACAAAACTTTTTCTCACAAAACTCTTTTTCGCACACATTTTTTCTCACAAAACTCTTTTTCGCACACATTTTTTCTCACAAAACTCTTTTTCGCACACACTTTTTCTCACAAAACTCTTTTTCGCACACACTTTTTCTCACAAAACTCTTTTTCGCACACAATTTTTCCCACAAAACTCTTTTTCGCACACATTTTTTCTCACAAAACTTTTTCGCACACACTTTTTCTCACAAAACTCTTTTTCGCACACACTTTTTCTCACAAAACTATTTCGCACACACATTCTCTCACAAAACTTTTTCTCACAAAACTCTTTTATCGCACACACTTTTTCTCACAAAACTATTTCGCAAACACTATTTCTCACAAAACTATTTCGCACACATTTTTTCTCACAAAACTTTTTTTCGCACACTTTTTCTCACAAAACTCTTTTTGGCAAACACTTTTTACAAAACTCTTTTTGGCAAACACTTCTTACAAAACTCTTTTTGGCAAACACTTTTTACAAAACTCTTTTTGGCAAACACTTCTTACAAAACTCTTTTTGGCAAACACTTCTTACAAAACTCTTTTTGGCAAACACTTCTTACAAAACTCTTTTTGGCAAACACTTTTTACAAAACTCTTTTTGGCAAACACTTTTTACAAAACTCTTTTTGGCAAACACTTCTTACAAAACTCTTTTTGGCAAACACTTCTTACAAAACTCTTTTTGGCAAACACTTTTTACAAAACTCTTTTTGGAAAACACTTTTTACAAAACTCTTTTTAGCAAACACTTAAGTTTTCGAATTATCTGCCCTTGAAATCTTCTTAAGAAAGATAGAGGTTTAGTGAACGAATCGTTGTTATGATACGCAGAATAGAAAAATATTTGTAATTAAAGTTCTAGTGTATAATTTTTTCTACTTTTTTGTACAGTGAGTAAGAATATAACGCTGAATAAGTATATAATATTGTTTATATAAAAAAATATTTTTTAATACAGCCGCTGAATAGCACAAGCCCCAAATAAAAATTGTAAAATTATAAGATTATAAATTAAAAGCAGTAATATTAGAAAAAGGTGAATAAAAGATATTAATTTAAAGAAAAACAGATATAATAAATTATAAAAGCAATCAAGTAGAAGTTAGAACTAGAAAAAATTAAGATAATTTGAAGATAAAAAAATCTATAATAGTGAACATATAAATATGTAACGAAATCAATATTATGAGAAATATTAAGAATAATAATAGAAAATAAATGATAATAATCATGAATCAAATAAAGTAGAAGTTAAAACAAGGAAAAATTAAGATAATTTGAAGATAAAAAATCTATAATAGTGAACATATAAATATGTAACAAAATCAATATTATGAGAAATATTAAGAATAATAATAGAAAATAAATAATAATAATCATGAATCAAATAAAGTTGAAGTTAAAACAAGGAAAAAATTAAGATAATTTGAAGATAAAAAATCTATAATAGTGAACATATAAATATGTAACAAAATCAATATTATGAGAAATATTAAGAATAATAATAGAAAATAAATAATAATAATCATGAATCAAATAAAGTTGAAGTTAAAACAAGGAAAAAATTAAGATAATTTGAAGATAAAAAATCTATAATAGTGAACATATAAATATGTAACAAAATCAATATTATGAGAAATATTAAGAATAATAATAGAAAATAAATAATAATAATCATGAATCAAATAAAGTTGAAGTTAAAACAAGGAAAAAATTAAGATAATTTGAAGATAAAAAATCTATAATAGTGAACATATAAATATGTAACAAAATCAATATTATGAGAAATATTAAGAATAATAATAGAAAATAAATAATAATAATCATGAATCAAATAAAGTTGAAGTTAAAACAAGGAAAAAATTAAGATAATTTGAAGATAAAAAATCTATAATAGTGAACATATAAATATGTAACAAAATCAATATTATGAGAAATATTAAGAATAATAATAGAAAATAAATAATAATAATCATGAATCAAATAAAGTTGAAGTTAAAACAAGGAAAAAATTAAGATAATTTGAAGATAAAAAATCTATAATAGTGAACATACAAATATATAACGAAATCAATATTATAATTATGAGAAAAAATATTAAGAATAATAATAATAGAAAATAAATGATAATGATCATGAATCAAATAAAGTTGAAGTTAAAACAAGGAAAAAATTAAGATAATTTGAAGATAAAAAATCTATAATAGTGAACATACAAACAAGCAACGAAAAGCATTTAAAAATTATAATTATACGAAAAAAAATAATATATCATTTTATAATAATAAAAATATAAGAATTATGAAAAATTAGAAAATAAATATGGTCGTGTGAATGTAGAGATGTATTATGGTGCTCTGCTAATAAGAGACGGAGGATTTTTTTTATAAGAGAATTAGTGAAAGTGATGTAGTAGTCTTGACAGATCTTGAACCCGGAATGCTGAGCTCTCAGTTTGTGTCCATAACTACTACATCACACCACTTGGACAGTATTACGGGGTTGTATTGGAAAGTTAGATTTTTGTATTATACTCAAGTCATATTAAACACAACAAAATATGGTATATGTTTTGGAAAGTTAGATTTTTTTTAAAAAAAACTATGTCTTTACCTGTACAATACCAAGGAACTTGACAACTTGTTCGGACAAAAAAACGATTTCGCCTTCTTTGGAAATGACAAGAAGAAATCCATCCAATGCTTTCGGATGCAATGCAAGGTTTCTCTGTTCCTCTTCGGTCAGTTCTTTGCCTTCTATCTTTCTTCCATCACAAACTAAAAGAAATAATTTGAATAGAAATAAAAATCAATACATAATATTTTAGATTTGATAATTTATCCAAATTAAAAGCGAGTGTCTTCTTTTTGGAGGAAGCTCAAATAAGGATCTACTTGTTTTTTTTGTTTTTTTTTGTGATTACACAGCATTAATTTCATTTATAAAACTAGCTTTATTACCGTAATGCACAGAAATGTTAAAAGTTACAGACTTCAAAAGGAAATGTGAAAAATCTGCATTGAAAATTATGACCGCGTTATTACTAACTAACTGTAACTACCTGGTGTTGCTCGGGAGTGTTTTTAATTTTACTTCATTGGTTTTTGTAATTATGCTGTTTTTTTTTTGTTTTTTTTTGGGGGGGGGTGTACAAATCTTTTTTAAATAGGATTTTGAAAGTTACATTTTATAATTACAGTACACATTTTTTTTATGGAAGTCGCTACAGACAAGACATGAAGCCGCTTGATGTAAGGACCTTAAAAGAACGAAAGATGATTATCACAAAGACAGGAGATTCCTATTGACCTCAGTCTTGAAAAGACCAAGGCTATAGGTAGGAGGAAAACAGTCACTTGTAGGTGCAAGAAGGGGGGGGGGGAGTAAAATTCGAGAAACCACTGTAAAAGTGTAATAGATGCCACTAAGAGTAGGTACACTGAGATGACCAGAAAACGCATCGAGTCACAGAAGTTAGAAACTCGTGATTTCTGGAAAATCTATAATAAGGTGATGAACAATCAGTAGTTAACTATCCAACCCCTACGATGTCACTTACACAGCAACGGATAAAGCTGAAATGGTTTGCCTTAAATTTCACCTTGGACTCCACAAACCACTCCCTCCCAAATTTCCCAACACAAATGGAAATCGCAGTAGATGATCTGATCATCACCGCTTCCCATGTCCAGAATATTATATAAAAAAAAAAAACCTTGATACCTCCAAAGCATGTAGACCCCATCTTGTCCCTGCTATAGTAATAAAGAAATGCTCTGCTGAGCTGGCCCCTATTCTCTCCAAACTGTATAACAAATGTTTTGCCGAATCTTCCCTGATAACTGGAAAGTTGCCCCTATTTTCAAGAATTCTGGTGAAAGAACTGACCCGCAAATTTAATGCCCCATAAGTCTCTTCCCAGTATTCGCTAAAATCTTTAAATCATTAATCAATCTAGCGATAGTGCACCATCTCAAAAATGCTAAACTTCTTTCTGAATATCAATATGGATTTAGGCAATCCTATTCTACTGCGGACATCCTAACGATCATCTCTGAACGCATGTATCATACACTCAACAAGGCAGGTGAAGCTAAGGCAGTAGCGCTTGATATATCCAAAGTCTTTGACAATGTTGGGAAAATTAATTTGTACGGTATTTTTGGACGGATATTAAATCTAATCAGATTCTTCTTAGCTAAAAGAAAGATTCAGGTTATTCTTGATGGTCGTACATCCAAACAACATCACATTAATGTGGCGGGTTAAGGGTAGGGTTAGGGGTAGGGGTAGGGTTAGGTTTAGAGTTAGGGGTAGGGTTAGGTTTAGAGTTAGGGGTAGGGTTAGGTTTAGAGTTAGGGGTAGGGTTAGGTTTAGAGTTAGGGGTAGGGTTAGGTTTAGAGTTAGGGGTAGGGTTAGGTTTAGAGTTAGCGGTAGGGTTAGGTTTAGAGTTAGCGGTAGGGTTAGGTTTAGAGTTAGGGGTAGGGTTAGGTTTAGAGTTAGGGGTAGGGTTAGGTTTAGAGTTAGGGGTAGGGTTAGGTTTAGAGTTAGGGGTAGGGTTAGGTTTAGAGTTAGGGGTAGGGTTAGGTTTACAGTTAGGGGTAGGGTTAGGTTTACAGTTAGGGGTAGGGTTAGGTTTAGGTGTAGGGTTAGGGGTTAGAGTAGGTTAGAGTTAGGAGTAGGGTTAGAGTTAGGAGTAGGGTTAGAGGTTAGGGTTAGGGTTAGGTTTAGAGTTAGGGGTAGGGGTAGGGGTTTATACTTGGACTTATTATTCTTGATCTTCATAAACAACCTCCCGTATGCAATCATGCCCAAGATGGGCCTATTAACTCATGACACCATGCTCTATTCTTGAAATGTAGGCAAATCGAATGCACACGTATCATAGACAATGGCTGAATTTTTAGAAAATGACCTCCAGGCTGTAGTGGAATGGGGACATAAATGGATGGTTACATTTAATGCTACTCAGACAAAACTCCTTTCCTTTAACAATTATAAGAAACCTTTCAGATCATCGACTGTTACGGCTGATAGCACCCTTTCCGAAAGTGTGGAATGTAAACTTCTCGGCCTAACATTCACAGGAAACATGAATTCGAATACATACATACAAGATACAGCCAAGCCTGCTGCAAAGAAAGTGGGCTCCCTCTCCTCACACCTGCCAGTATCCTATATCTCTACAAAGCCACCATTCGCACATGCATGGAGTATTGTTGCCACATCTGGGCTGGTGCACCAACCACTAATCTCTCTCTCTTGGACAGAATACAAAAAAAAAGAGTATCTATCGCCACAATGTGGCATCGCTGTGCTTGTTTTACAAGTACTTCCACCGAATGTGCTCCGATGAACTTTCTACACTCGTACCCTCTCAATGTAAATACTCCAGACAAATCAAACTAGCAGAAAAATCTGATTTGTTAAGAATTTAAAAACCAAAAATGACTTCTTTTTGCCTAAGATCAAAAACTCCCCACTCTGTTTTATGTGTAAATGTGGTATTGCGGTGACTTAGATGATTCTAGTTAAGAATAGGATATACAATTTTAACACATTGACCAACGACACCCATATAGTCCACATTTTTTATGGCCTTGTGCTTAATTTGTTCCGAATGTAATTTTTTATATTTTGTGCAAATAAATTATTCAAAATATAGTATCTACACTTGATCATTTTTGTCCTCAGTCAGCAAATGAGATATCCTTCTAAACTAAGGTAATTTTAATTTTTGTCTCAATCCAAGCCCCCCCCCCCTTTTTTGGGGGGGGGGGGGGCTACATTTTCCCCACATCAAATACCGACCATGTGTCTAATTCTGTTCTCAAGGGGAGGCAAATAAATGGGGACTTTTTTATCCGACAGTTTAAATGCTTCCAAACCACTTTCAGATTTTAAAGGCTCACAAAGTAATTTAAGCCTTTTTTTTTCAACTATTAAAAAGATTTTAAATGGCTGACTTGCTCATGGAATTTCCGTTTTGTTTTAGGTACACAGAGAGAGAGAAAGGAAAATTATTGACAGTGGTTGTAGTTAGACGAGTTTGTGCTGTGAATGTTTTTCAAATATATAATGCCACATTATCCCCCTGTCTTCATTTATGATTACCCTATATTTTGTAATAGTATAAGCAATAAAGTTTAGATGGATGCTTCTTCTGATATTTTTATAACATAAATCAAAAGATTAAAAACTCGGATTAATATATATATATATATATATATACACTTTTGGGTCACAACTTTTTTTGACCTTATATTATTTTTGATTTTGATTTTAAACGGTCCCAATTCTAACCTATGTGACTTTCCAAATTTTAATTTTATCTTCTTTTTTCTCCATTCCATTCTTTCTAAATTTGATCTAAGGTTAAGATCAGATTTTAAATCTGCCTGATGAGATCTCAGTTTATACAGCTGTTGATCGATAACATCGACATGCCAGTGTCGCAGATTTCGTACATGTCTGTGTAAATAAAAATAATCATATATAAAAGCTCTATTCGATATTGAGCATTTTTTATGAGCTCGGTTGAAATTCTTTAGATTCCTAACCTGTGGATGTTTACCTTGCCTGGATTATATATATATATATATATATATATATAATTTATAATCATACATAATAGCATAATACATAATTATACCGACATTAATTACAATATTAATTTCATCAATAATTAATTATCTTTGAGGTTATGGAATTTCTATTATTACTAACCAGCAGAACATTACCGCTGTCAACCACCAAGGGAAGAATCTATCAGACATGAGTATGCAGTGTGATGTATGATGAAAGTGAAACCTGGCTGGTGAGAGTTGAGGATATGAGTTGCATGAAAGGAACTGATATGATGGACGTGTAATGTGAGTTTTAGATCTGATCACCTCAGACTAAGATTAAATCTGAACAATATAGTGAGATGTGTGCAGAATAGGGGACAAACCGACCAACGAAAATAACCTCTTAAATAAATGTGTTGATGCATCTAAAACTTCTATTTCAAACTACAACAGATCAAAGACAATTATATAACAAACCTAAGCGTAACAGATGAAAGACAATGCTGTTTAAAAGTAATAATTAAGCAATGCAGACTAGAAAAAGAAAATTTCGAACGGAGCGTGACAGACCGACTAACGGGGAGAGATGCTTGAACAAATCTAAAATATGATGCAGCTTTTTAATTGGCGTGCTTGAAAATTAAATCATCGCCATTTCAAACGGACGAACGTACAAACGGTATCTTTTATAGAGGTGTGAGAATGCCTCTAGAAATATAAAAAAAATAAATAAAAACACAAATAATAGACGATCCGTGACTCGTCTATGTTGAAAAACAGTGAGGTTAAATGAGTGCAAGAATGAAAGAAATCCAATTTCCACAACAGTTTTGTTAATTATCGTTGAAATAAATAAAAATCACCAGAGAAGCTGCAACATGCTTGGTTAGGCATGAAAGAGCCTTTCCCTTCTCTAATTATCGAGCTTCAGGATTTCCTGTTCTTTTCATTTATTTTATTTTTTTTTTTTACTTCTTTTTTTCGCTTCTAAAAAAGAACACTCACACGGTAGGGTAGGAGAAAAGTGAGAGGCACTCAGAACTATTGTTTACAACTACATCCACAGAAACAGGTCACATGACCAGATCGCAATTAGAAAGTAAAATAGTGTTGATTAACCAATCATAACGCCCTCCCCCCTTTCCCCTGCACGATATTTCGAAACAAGTCTGGTGGCCTCACGATTTAGATGATAGAGAAAGACTAAGAAGAGGGTTTTTGAAGCTGACACTAGAGCGTTGATACAACTGAATGGTAAAGAAGAAAAAACGTCACTTTTCAAACTACATCTGACACAAGACATTGGCGATCTTTCAGGCAAGATTCAGCATAAGTGTTTCAGAAGTTGGAAACGAAATAGCTGAATGCACATCCACACATGTTGAACTTAAACGGAAATGAATACAAAACAATGATGACATAAATCTTTCACACATAATAAAAATGAAAAATATGTAAATATCAATTCGTATTTTTTAAATTTTATTTCTCTACTGCTGGTGCCCCGTCTGCCCTACTTTTAACAAACACATTTTAAAGCTAAGGCGGTCTAATGCTTACAATAGAATTGGCAAACAAAGTTCAAATCCTATAAATTTATAGCTCATATGCTTAGAATGGAATTGGCAAACCGATTTCAAATCCTATAAATTTATAGGTCTTTATTTTTATGGAAATCACTCCAGACAAGGCATGAAGCAACTCTATATAAGGAGCTAAAAAAATACTACTTCAAGGTCAAAAACTAGCCAACTATAAGTGTTATATGGATAGATTCCGACCCAGAAAACAGCAATCCCCCCTGTAAGAAACATCGCTCATAGAATGTGAGGACTAAAGGATAAAATAAGAGAAGCAAGAGTTATGAGGTTGCCAAAAGTCCACTTTCTACTTTCCTTGAGGTCTAATTCTTAGAATGGAATTGGCAAATCGAGTTCAAATCCTATAAATTTATAGGTCTAATACTTAAAATAGAATTGAGTTCAAATCCTATAAATTTATAGGTCTAATACTTAGAATAGGACTGAGTTCAAATCCTATAAATTTATAGGTCTAATACTTAGAATAGAACCGAGTTCAAATCCTATGAATTTATAGGTCTAATACTTAGAATAGAACCGAGTTCAAATCCTATAAATTTATAGGTCTAATACTTAGAATGGAACCGAGTTCAAATCCTATAAATTTATATGTCTAATACTTAGAATAGAACTGAGTTCAAATCCTATAAATTTATAGGTCTAATACTTAGAATGGAACCGAGTTCAAATCCTATAAATTTATATGTCTAATACTTAGAATAGAACTGAGTTCAAATCCTATAAATTTATAGGACTAATACTTAGAATAGAACTGAGTTTAAATCCTATAAATTTATAGGTCTAAAACTTAGAATGGAATCCTATAAACTTAATGCAATTAATGCACTAATATCATTGAGAAATGTATGGAACCTCGATTATAATTTCAGATGACAGTTGTGTTAGGTTCTCCCACTTTTTAGATAGAGATTTGAATCCTGTCAGAGTTTCATTTTGTGGTTTTCTTTGTTTATTTCCAGCACCGTAGACTAAATGAATCATTTATTTTTTTCCACTCAAACATGAGTGTCAACAAAAATAGCAGTGTAATGCATAACATATGTTGGAAATAAATTCTGATGTTAAATAGATAACTTTAAGCTAGCGGGTTAGTAGACTGAGATCAATAAATTGTTTTCAATAAATATTTTGTATTTCGGCATTAAATAATCCTCAAAACGTTCAATATGTTGTCAAACATAAACAAACAAGCAATGAATTATTTATATGTACTGGCACATCAGAACCAACGTAAATGATAGTTTCACGGAGAAAGTGATTTCGTGCTGACATGGCCAATTTGACATATGATGTGGAAGAGACGCGTTTTTTAAATTTTTTTATCATAGTTCACCCCAAACCTGTAGACGTAAGGGGCTACTGAGAATTAAGGTGAAAGTTTTGAGAGGGGGGGGGGGGGTCATCCTAAATTGGGAGCTGTGCAGCAAGATATCTATTTACATTAGTTTTAAATTTCTGCATGTCAGTACAGTCGGGGAAAAAGGGAGCAGGGGAAAGTTCCAGAGGCCGTCAACACGAGGAAAGAAGTTATTAGAGTAGAAGGCTGTCTGGCATCTGGGGACCTCCACAGTGAATGGATGGGATTTAGCTGATTGTCGAGTTGGTCTAGTGTACGTCGAGGAGGCAATAGAGCAGCCAGCTCATTGGAGCACATTCCATTGAAGTACTTGTAAAACAGGAACAAGGATGCAACATTGCGGCGATGGGACAGAGGCTGGAGCTTGGTGGACAGTGAAGGACCTATTAAGTGTACCTTCTCTTTGCTTCACCTATCACTATTTTATAATTATTTCTTGACTCTATAAATTTCTGTCTATTCGCAGTTGAATTATGGCGGCCAAATAGTAAGAATGCTTGCTGCCTCAGTGCAATAGCAGCTGTACATTCCGAGGTGAACCATTGAAGAGAGTGGGGCTTTCTGTAGAATTTTCGTATTGGGACATGTGCTTTAATGCCTGCTTTGAGCCATTCGGTTAACTCATTTGCGCATAGATCAGCAGGGAGTGAGAAAGTTTCACTCCATTGGGCGTCGCTGATGTAATCTCAGAGATTCAAAATCAGCCTGCTCGTAATATCTTGTCGTTTTGAGCAACGGTTCATCAGCTTTAGGATGAGTTTTTAGGGTGACATTAATCATTATCACAATGTGATCGGCGTTCCCAAGCGGGCTATAGGCATTCATCACACAAGCCTCGGGCAGTGAGGTCAAGAATAGGTCGAGAAGTGAGGCTTGCTGGTCCACATGATCAGGGAGGCGAGTCGAGAAATTAACAGTCTGTGAGAAAGAGTGAGCTAAGGAGAAATTATACGTAGAGTTACCAGCTGCGTCAGTAAAGCTGAAGAACCCAAGCCAGTCACAATGGTGTGCATTAAAATTCTCAAATACATGTATTTAGGCACTCGAGTCATATGAGAGTGCTGTATCTATGCTTTCAGAGACAAACAAAGAAGTATATTCAATATTAAATAACCCACAAGTGGATTGATATACCATTAAACAAAGAAGTATATTCAATATTAAATAACCCACAAGTGGATTGATATACCATTAAACAAAGAAGTATATTCAATATTAAATAACCCACAAGTGGATTGATATACCATTAAACAAAGAAGTATATTCAATATTAAATAACCCACAAGTGGATTGATATACCATTAAACAAAGTATATTTAATATTAAATAACCCACAAGTGGATTGATATACCATTAATCAAAGTATATTCAATATTAAATAACCCACAAGTGGATTGATATACCATTAAACAAAGAAGTATATTCAATATTAAATAACCCACAAGTGGATTGATATACCATTAAACAAAGAAGTATATTCAATATTAAATAACCCACAAGTGGATTGATATATCATTAAACAAAGTATATTCAATATTAAATAACCCACAAGTGGATTGATATACCATTAAACAAAGAAGTATATTCAATATTAAATAACCCACAAGTGGATTGATATACCATTAAACAAAGAAGTATATTCAATATTAAATAACCCACAAGTGGATTGATATACCATTAAATAAAGTATATTCAATATTAAATAACCCACAAGTGGATTGATATACCATTAAACAAAGAAGTATATTCAATATTAAATAACCCACAAGTGGATTGATATACCATTAAACAAAGTATATTTAATATTAAATAACCCACAAGTGGATTGATATACCATTAAACAAAGAAGTATATTCAATATTAAATAACCCACAAGTGGATTGATATACCATTAAACAAAGAAGTATATTCAATATTAAATAACCCACAAGTGGATTGATATACCATTAAACAAAGTATATTCAATATTAAATAACCCACAAGTGGATTGATATACCATTAAACAAAGTATATTCAATATTAAATAACCCACAAGTGGATTGATATACCATTAAACAAAGAAGTATATTCAATATTAAATAACCCACAAGTGGATTGATATACCATTAAACAAAGTATATTTAATATTAAATAACCCACAAGTGGATTGATATACTATTAATCAAAGTATATTCAATATTAAATAACCCACAAGTGGATTGATATACCATTAAACAAAGAAGTATATTCAATATTAAATAACCCACAAGTGGATTGATATACCATTAAACAAAGAAGTATATTCAATATTAAATAACCCACAAGTGGATTGATATACAATTAAACAAAGAAGTATATTCAATATTAAATAACCCACAAGTGGATTGATATACCATTAAACAAAGTATATTCAATATTAAATAACCCACAAGTGGATTGATATACCATTAAACAAAGTATATTCAATATTAAATAACCCACAAGTGGATTGATATACCATTAAACAAAGAAGTATATTCAATATTAAATAACCCACAAGTGGATTGATATACCATTAAACAAAGAAGTATATTCAATATTAAATAACCCACAAGTGGATTGATATACCATTAAACAAAGAAGTATATTCAATATTAAATAACCCACAAGTGGATTGATATACCATTAAACAAAGAAGTATATTCAATATTAAATAACCCACAAGTTGATTGATTTTCCATTAAACAAAGTATATTCAATATTAAATAACCCACAAGTGGATTGATATACCATTAAACAAAGTATATTCAATATTAAATAACCCACAAGTGGATTGATATACCATTAAACAAAGAAGTATATTAAATATTAAATAACCCACAAGTGGATTAATATACCATTAAACAAAGTATATTCAATATTAAATAACCCACAAGTAGATTGATATACCATTAAACAAAGAAGTATATTCAATATTAAATAACCCACAAGTGGATTGATTTTCCATTAAACAAAGTATATTCAATATTAAATAACCCACAAGTAGATTGATATACCATTAAACAAAGAAGTATATTCAATATTAAATAACCCACAAGTGGATTGATTTTCCATTAAACAAAGTATATTCAATATTAAATAACCCACAAGTGGATTGATATACCATTAAACAAAGAAGTATATTCAATATTAAATAACCCACAAGTGGATTGATATACCATTAAACAAAGAAGTATATTCAATATTAAATAACCCACAAGTGGATTGATATACCATTAAACAAAGTATATTCAATATTAAATAACCCACAAGTGGATTGATATACCATTAAACAAAGTATATTCAATATTAAATAACCCACAAGTGGATTGATATACCATTAAACAAAGAAGTATATTCAATATTAAATAACCCACAAGTGGATTGATATACCATTAAACAAAGTATATTTAATATTAAATAACCCACAAGTGGATTGATATACCATTAATCAAAGTATATTCAATATTAAATAACCCACAAGTGGATTGATATACCATTAAACAAAGAAGTATATTCAATATTAAATAACCCACAAGTGGATTGATATACCATTAAACAAAGAAGTATATTCAATATTAAATAACCCACAAGTGGATTGATATATCATTAAACAAAGTATATTCAATATTAAATAACCCACAAGTGGATTGATATACCATTAAACAAAGAAGTATATTCAATATTAAATAACCCACAAGTGGATTGATATACCATTAAACAAAGAAGTATATTCAATATTAAATAACCCACAAGTGGATTGATATACCATTAAACAAAGTATATTCAATATTAAATAACCCACAAGTGGATTGATATACCATTAAACAAAGAAGTATATTCAATATTAAATAACCCACAAGTGGATTGATATACCATTAAACAAAGTATATTTAATATTAAATAACCCACAAGTGGATTGATATACCATTAAACAAAGAAGTATATTCAATATTAAATAACCCACAAGTGGATTGATATACCATTAAACAAAGAAGTATATTCAATATTAAATAACCCACAAGTGGATTGATATACCATTAAACAAAGTATATTCAATATTAAATAACCCACAAGTGGATTGATATACCATTAAACAAAGAAGTATATTCAATATTAAATAACCCACAAGTGGATTGATATACCATTAAACAAAGTATATTTAATATTAAATAACCCACAAGTGGATTGATATACTATTAATCAAAGTATATTCAATATTAAATAACCCACAAGTGGATTGATATACCATTAAACAAAGAAGTATATTCAATATTAAATAACCCACAAGTGGATTGATATACCATTAAACAAAGAAGTATATTCAATATTAAATAACCCACAAGTGGATTGATATACAATTAAACAAAGAAGTATATTCAATATTAAATAACCCACAAGTGGATTGATATACCATTAAACAAAGTATATTCAATATTAAATAACCCACAAGTGGATTGATATACCATTAAACAAAGTATATTCAATATTAAATAACCCACAAGTGGATTGATATACCATTAAACAAAGAAGTATATTCAATATTAAATAACCCACAAGTGGATTGATATACCATTAAACAAAGAAGTATATTCAATATTAAATAACCCACAAGTGGATTGATATACCATTAAACAAAGAAGTATATTCAATATTAAATAACCCACAAGTGGATTGATATACCATTAAACAAAGAAGTATATTCAATATTAAATAACCCACAAGTTGATTGATTTTCCATTAAACAAAGTATATTCAATATTAAATAACCCACAAGTGGATTGATATACCATTAAACAAAGTATATTCAATATTAAATAACCCACAAGTGGATTGATATACCATTAAACAAAGTATATTCAATATTAAATAACCCACAAGTGGATTAATATACCATTAAACAAAGTATATTCAATATTAAATAACCCACAAGTAGATTGATATACCATTAAACAAAGAAGTATATTCAATATTAAATAACCCACAAGTGGATTGATTTTCCATTAAACAAAGTATATTCAATATTAAATAACCCACAAGTAGATTGATATACCATTAAACAAAGAAGTATATTCAATATTAAATAACCCACAAGTGGATTGATATACCATTAAACAAAGAAGTATATTCAATATTAAATAACCCACAAGTGGATTGATATACCATTAAACAAAGTATATTCAATATTAAATAACCCACAAGTGGATTGATATACCATTAAACAAAGTATATTCAATATTAAATAACCCACAAGTGGATTGATATACCATTAAACAAAGAAGTATATTCAATATTAAATAACCCACAAGTGGATTGATATACCATTAAACAAAGTATATTTAATATTAAATAACCCACAAGTGGATTGATATACCATTAATCAAAGTATATTCAATATTAAATAACCCACAAGTGGATTGATATACCATTAAACAAAGAAGTATATTCAATATTAAATAACCCACAAGTGGATTGATATACCATTAAACAAAGAAGTATATTCAATATTAAATAACCCACAAGTGGATTGATATATCATTAAACAAAGTATATTCAATATTAAATAACCCACAAGTGGATTGATATACCATTAAACAAAGAAGTATATTCAATATTAAATAACCCACAAGTGGATTGATATACCATTAAACAAAGAAGTATATTCAATATTAAATAACCCACAAGTGGATTGATATACCATTAAACAAAGTATATTCAATATTAAATAACCCACAAGTGGATTGATATACCATTAAACAAAGAAGTATATTCAATATTAAATAACCCACAAGTGGATTGATATACCATTAAACAAAGTATATTTAATATTAAATAACCCACAAGTGGATTGATATACCATTAAACAAAGAAGTATATTCAATATTAAATAACCCACAAGTGGATTGATATACCATTAAACAAAGAAGTATATTCAATATTAAATAACCCACAAGTGGATTGATATACCATTAAACAAAGTATATTCAATATTAAATAACCCACAAGTGGATTGATATACCATTAAACAAAGTATATTCAATATTAAATAACCCACAAGTGGATTGATATACCATTAAACAAAGAAGTATATTCAATATTAAATAACCCACAAGTGGATTGATATACCATTAAACAAAGTATATTTAATATTAAATAACCCACAAGTGGATTGATATACTATTAATCAAAGTATATTCAATATTAAATAACCCACAAGTGGATTGATATACCATTAAACAAAGAAGTATATTCAATATTAAATAACCCACAAGTGGATTGATATACCATTAAACAAAGAAGTATATTCAATATTAAATAACCCACAAGTGGATTGATATACCATTAAACAAAGAAGTATATTCAATATTAAATAACCCACAAGTGGATTGATATACCATTAAACAAAGAAGTATATTCAATATTAAATAACCCACAAGTGGATTGATATACCATTAAACAAAGTATATTCAATATTAAATAACCCACAAGTGGATTGATATACCATTAAACAAAGAAGTATATTCAATATTAAATAACCCACAAGTGGATTGATATACCATTAAACAAAGAAGTATATTCAATATTAAATAACCCACAAGTGGATTGATATACCATTAAACAAAGAAGTATATTCAATATTAAATAACCCACAAGTGGATTGATATACCATTAAACAAAGAAGTATATTCAATATTAAATAACCCACAAGTTGATTGATTTTCCATTAAACAAAGTATATTCAATATTAAATAACCCACAAGTGGATTGATATACCATTAAACAAAGTATATTCAATATTAAATAACCCACAAGTGGATTGATATACCATTAAACAAAGTATATTCAATATTAAATAACCCACAAGTGGATTAATATACCATTAAACAAAGTATATTCAATATTAAATAACCCACAAGTAGATTGATATACCATTAAACAAAGAAGTATATTCAATATTAAATAACCCACAAGTGGATTGATTTTCCATTAAACAAAGTATATTCAATATTAAATAACCCACAAGTAGATTGATATACCATTAAACAAAGAAGTATATTCAATATTAAATAACCCACAAGTGGATTGATTTTCCATTAAACAAAGTATATTCAATATTAAATAACCCACAAGTGGATTGATATACCATTAAACAAAGAAGTATATTCAATATTAAATAACCCACAAGTGGATTGATATACCATTAAACAAAGAAGTATATTCAATATTAAATAACCCACAAGTAGATTGATATACCATTAAACAAAGAAGTATATTCAATATTAAATAACCCACAAGTGGATTGATTTTCCATTAAACAAAGTATATTCAATATTAAATAACCCACAAGTAGATTGATATACCATTAAACAAAGAAGTATATTCAATATTAAATAACCCACAAGTGGATTGATTTTCCATTAAACAAAGTATATTCAATATTAAATAACCCACAAGTAGATTGATATACCATTAAACAAAGAAGTATATTCAATATTAAATAACCCACAAATGGATTGATTTTCCATTAAACAAAGTATATTCAATATTAAATAACCCACAAGTGGATTGATATACCATTAAACAAAGAAGTATATTCAATATTAAATAACCCACAAGTAGATTGATATACCATTAAACAAAGAAGTATATTCAATATTAAATAACCCACAAGTGGATTGATATACCATTAAACAAAGAAGTATATTCAATATTAAATAACCCACAAGTGGATTGATATACCATTAAACAAAGAAGTATATTCAATATTAAATAACCCACAAGTGGATTGATTTTCCATTAAACAAAGTATATTCAATATTAAATAACCCACAAGTGGATTGATATACCATTAAACAAAGAAGTATATTCAATATTAAATAACCCACAAGTAGATTGATATACCATTAAACAAAGAAGTATATTCAATATTAAATAACCCACAAGTGGATTGATTTTCCATTAAACAAAGTATATTCAATATTAAATAACCCACAAGTAGATTGATATACCATTAAACAAAGAAGTATATTCAATATTAAATAACCCACAAGTGGATTGATTTTCCATTAAACAAAGTATATTCAATATTAAATAACCCACAAGTAGATTGATATACCATTAAACAAAGAAGTATATTCAATATTAAATAACCCACAAGTGGATTGATTTTCCATTAAACAAAGTATATTCAATATTAAATAACCCACAAGTGGATTGATATACCATTAAACAAAGAAGTATATTCAATATTAAATAACCCACAAGTAGATTGATATACCATTAAACAAAGAAGTATATTCAATATTAAATAACCCACAAGTGGATTGATATACCATTAAACAAAGTATATTCAATATTAAATAACCCACAAGTGGATTGATTTTCCATTAAACAAAGTATATTCAATATTAAATAACCCACAAGTGGATTGATATACCATTAAACAAAGAAGTATATTCAATATTAAATAACCCACAAGTGGATTGATATACCATTAAACAAAGAAGTATATTCAATATTAAATAACCCACAAGTAGATTGATATTCCATTAAACAAAGAAGTATATTCAATATTAAATAACCCACAAGTAGATTGATATACCATTAAACAAAGAAGTATATTCAATATTAAATAACCCACAAGTGGATTGATATACCATTAAACAAAGAAGTATATTCAATATTTAATAACCCACAAGTGGATTGATATACCATTAAACAAAGAAGTATATTCAATATTAAATAACCCACAAGTAGATTGATATACCATTAAACGAAGAAGTATATTCAATATTAAATAACCCACAAGTGGATTGATATACCATTAAACAAAGAAGTATATTCAATATTTAATAACCCACAAGTGGATTGATATACCATTAAACAAAGAAGTATATTCAATATTTAATAACCCACAAGTGGATTGATATACCATTAAACAAAGAAGTATATTCAATATTTAATAACCCACAAGTGGATTGATATACCATTAAACAAAGAAGTATATTCAATATTAAATAACCCACAAGTGGATTGATATACCATTAAACAAAGAAGAATATTCAATATTTAATAACCCACAAGTGGATTGATATACCATTAAACAAAGAAGTATATTAAATATTAAATAACCCACAAGTGGATTGATATACCGTTAAACGAAGAAGTATATTCAATATTAAATAACCCACAAGTGGATTGATATACCATTAAACAAAGAAGTATATTCAATATTAAATAACCCACAAGTGGATTGATATACCATTAAACAAAGAAGTATATTCAATATTTAATAACCCACAAGTGGATTGATATACCATTAAACAAAGAAGTATATTAAATATTAAATAACCCACAAGTGGATTGATATACCGTTAAACGAAGAAGTATATTCAATATTAAATAACCCACAAGTGGATTGATATACCATTAAACAAAGAAGTATATTAAATATTAAATAACCCACAAGTGGATTGATATACCGTTAAACGAAGAAGTATATTCAATATTAAATAACCCACAAGTGGATTGATATACCATTAAACAAAGAAGTATATTCAATATTAAATAACCCACAAGTGGATTGATATACTGTTAAACGAAGAAGTATATTCAATATTAAATAACCCACAAGTGGATTGATATACCATTAAACAAAGAAGTATATTAAATATTAAATAACCCACAAGTGGATTGATATACCGTTAAACGAAGAAGTATATTCAATATTAAATAACCCACAAGTGGATTGATATACCATTAAACAAAGAAGTATATTCAATATTAAATAACCCACAAGTGGATTGATATACCGTTAAACGAAGAAGTATATTCAATATTAAATAACCCACAAGTGGATTGATATACCATTAAACAAAGAAGTATATTAAATATTAAATAACCCACAAGTGGATTGATATACCGTTAAACGAAGAAGTATATTCAATATTAAATAACCCACAAGTGGATTGATATACCATTAAACAAAGAAGTATATTAAATATTAAATAACCCACAAGTGGATTGATATACCGTTAAACGAAGAAGTATATTCAATATTAAATAACCCACAAGTGGATTGATATACCATTAAACAAAGAAGTATATTCAATATTAAATAACCCACAAGTGGATTGATATACCGTTAAACGAAGAAGTATATTCAATATTAAATAACCCACAAGTGGATTGATATACCATTAAACAAAGAAGTATATTAAATATTAAATAACCCACAAGTGGATTGATATACCGTTAAACGAAGAAGTATATTCAATATTAAATAACCCACAAGTGGATTGATATACCATTAAACAAAGAAGTATATTCAATATTAAATAACCCACAAGTGGATTGATATACCGTTAAACGAAGAAGTATATTCAATATTAAATAACCCACAAGTGGATTGATATACCATTAAACAAAGAAGTATATTAAATATTAAATAACCCACAAGTGGATTGATATACCGTTAAACAAAGAAGTATATTCAATATTAAATAACCCACAAGTGGATTGATATACCATTAAACAAAGAAGTATATTCAATATTAAATAACCCACAAGTGGATTGATATACCGTTAAACGAAGAAGTATATTCAATATTAAATAACCCACAAGTGGATTGATATACCATTAAACAAAGAAGTATATTAAATATTAAATAACCCACAAGTGGATTGATATACCGTTAAACGAAGAAGTATATTCAATATTAAATAACCCACAAGTGGATTGATATACCATTAAACAAAGAAGTATATTCAATATTAAATAACCCACAAGTGGATTGATATACCATTAAACAAAGAAGTATATTCAATATTAAATAACCCACAAGTGGATTGATATACCATTAAACAAAGAAGTATATTCAATATTAAATAACCCACAAGTGGATTGATATACCATTAAACAAAGAAGTATATTCAATATTTAATAACCCACAAGTGGATTGATATACCATTAAACAAAGAAGTATATTCAATATTAAATAACCCACAAGTGGATTGATATACCGTTAAACGAAGAAGTATATTCAATATTAAATAACCCACAAGTGGATTGATATACCATTAAACAAAGAAGTATATTAAATATTAAATAACCCACAAGTGGATTGATATACCGTTAAACGAAGAAGTATATTCAATATTAAATAACCCACAAGTGGATTGATATACCATTAAACAAAGAAGTATATTAAATATTAAATAACCCACAAGTGGATTGATATACCGTTAAACGAAGAAGTATATTTAATATTAAATAACCCACAAGTGGATTGATATACCATTAAACAAAGAAGTATATTAAATATTAAATAACCCACAAGTGGATTGATATACCGTTAAACGAAGAAGTATATTCAATATTAAATAACCCACAAGTGGATTGATATACCATTAAACAAAGAAGTATATTCAATATTAAATAACCCACAAGTGGATTGATATACCATTAAACAAAGAAGTATATTCAATATTTAATAACCCACAAGTGGATTGATATACCATTAAACAAAGAAGTATATTAAATATTAAATAACCCACAAGTGGATTGATATACCGTTAAACGAAGAAGTATATTCAATATTAAATAACCCACAAGTGGATTGATATACCATTAAACAAAGAAGTATATTAAATATTAAATAACCCACAAGTGGATTGATATACCGTTAAACGAAGAAGTATATTCAATATTAAATAACCCACAAGTGGATTGATATACCATTAAACAAAGAAGTATATTAAATATTAAATAACCCACAAGTGGATTGATATACCGTTAAACGAAGAAGTATATTCAATATTAAATAACCCACAAGTGGATTGATATACCATTAAACAAAGAAGTATATTCAATATTAAATAACCCACAAGTGGATTGATATACCATTAAACAAAGAAGTATATTAAATATTAAATAACCCACAAGTGGATTGATATACCGTTAAACGAAGAAGTATATTCAATATTAAATAACCCACAAGTGGATTGATATACCATTAAACAAAGAAGTATATTCAATATTAAATAACCCACAAGTGGATTGATATACCATTAAACAAAGAAGTATATTCAATATTAAATAACCCACAAGTGGATTGATATACCATTAAAGAAAGAAGTATATTCAATATTTAATAACCCACAAGTGGATTGATATACCATTAAACAAAGAAGTATATTCAATATTAAATAACCCACAAGTGGATTGATATACCGTTAAACGAAGAAGTATATTCAATATTAAATAACCCACAAGTGGATTGATATACCATTAAACAAAGAAGTATATTAAATATTAAATAACCCACAAGTGGATTGATATACCGTTAAACGAAGAAGTATATTCAATATTAAATAACCCACAAGTGGATTGATATACCATTAAACAAAGAAGTATATTAAATATTAAATAACCCACAAGTGGATTGATATACCGTTAAACGAAGAAGTATATTCAATATTAAATAACCCACAAGTGGATTGATATACCATTAAACAAAGAAGTATATTAAATATTAAATAACCCACAAGTGGATTGATATACCGTTAAACGAAGCAGTATATTCAATATTAAATAACCCACAAGTGGATTGATATACCATTAAACAAAGAAGTATATTAAATATTAAATAACCCACAAGTGGATTGATATACCGTTAAACGAAGAAGTATATTCAATATTAAATAACCCACAAGTGGATTGATATACCATTAAACAAAGAAGTATATTCAATATTAAATAACCCACAAGTGGATTGATATACCATTAAACAAAGAAGTATATTAAATATTAAATAACCCACAAGTGGATTGATATACCGTTAAACGAAGAAGTATATTCAATATTAAATAACCCACAAGTGGATTGATATACCATTAAACAAAGAAGTATATTCAATATTAAATAACCCACAAGTGGATTGATATACCATTAAACAAAGAAGTATATTCAATATTAAATAACCCACAAGTGGATTGATATACCATTAAACAAAGAAGTATATTCAATATTTAATAACCCACAAGTGGATTGATATACCATTAAACAAAGAAGTATATTCAATATTAAATAACCCACAAGTGGATTGATATACCGTTAAACGAAGAAGTATATTCAATATTAAATAACCCACAAGTGGATTGATATACCATTAAACAAAGAAGTATATTCAATATTAAATAACCCACAAGTGGATTGATATACCATTAAACAAAGAAGTATATTCAATATTAAATAACCCACAAGTGGATTGATATACCATTAAACAAAGTATATTCAATATTAAATAACCCACAAGTGGATTGATATACCATTAAACAAAGTATATTCAATATTAAATAACCCACAAGTGGATTGATATACCATTAAACAAAGAAGTATATTCAATATTAAATAACCCACAAGTGGATTGATATACCATTAAACAAAGAAGTATATTCAATATTAAATAACCCACAAGTGGATTGATATACCATTAAACAAAGAAGTATATTAAATATTAAATAACCCACAAGTGGATTGATATACCATTAAACGAAGAAGTATATTCAATATTAAATAACCCACAAGTAGATTGATATACCATTAAACAAAGAAGTATATTCAATATTAAATAACCCACAAGTGGATTGATTTTCCATTAAACAAAGTATATTCAATATTAAATAACCCACAAGTGGATTGATTTTCCATTAAACAAAGTATATTCAATATTAAATAACCCACAAGTGGATTGATATACCATTAAACAAAGAAGTATATTCAATATTAAATAACCCACAAGTGGATTGATATACCGTTAAACGAAGAAGTATATTCAATATTAAATAACCCACAAGTGGATTGATATACCATTAAACAAAGAAGTATATTAAATATTAAATAACCCACAAGTGGATTGATATACCATTAAACAAAGTATATTCAATATTAAATAACCCACAAGTGGATTGATATACCATTAAACAAAGTATATTCAATATTAAATAACCCACAAGTGGATTGATATACCATTAAACAAAGAAGTATATTCAATATTAAATAACCCACAAGTGGATTGATATACCATTAAACAAAGAAGTATATTCAATATTAAATAACCCACAAGTGGATTGATATACCGTTAAACGAAGAAGTATATTAAATATTAAATAACCCACAAGTGAATTGATATACTGTTAAACGAAGGAGTTCCCCACTTAAACTGCCATGTTGCACATATTTAGCGGCTGATGTGTAGTAAAATATATCTTTTAAATTAATGTTTCTCTATACCATAACTTAGATCTTTTTTTTTAAATTTGCAATATTTCTTTTCTTTCTATCTAAAGTTTTGCTTGGTGCGTTTGTAAATATCATAAGACCATCATCTCTATAAATACCCATATCTTTCTTGTCAATCATTGAGGAGATTGTATTTATTTAATCTATAAAATAAAATCAGTCGGATTTTCTATGTTAGACCCAAACAGCAATACTCCTAACAAATCGATATTTTATTCAGCCTAGCCAATGTTTAATTTTCTGTCTTCTATCATGCTCTTTGCAATAATCTTTTACCGCGTATTGACGTTACAATGGCAACCTTCTTTGCTGATCACTATAACATATTATACTGTTTACATCATTAATAAAATAACACATCCTAAATATCAAAAGTAACTTATTTTACTTGGGCATTGTGAAAAAAAAATAAAATTATAAATACTCCCAGGCAACGACGGGTCGGGCTAGCTAGTTAAATATATATTCCTGTTTATTCACATATATTTGTTCCGTCATAACTCCTTATAATAAAACGCGAAGTAAAAACAGATTTGCAAAGCATCTAGGGAGATTTCTTTTTTTTTTTTTCCTTAGATATAAGCTATATAAAATTATCAATAGGAATAATATTAGGATTAGTTTAAAAAAAAAAAAAGAAAAAGCGATGGCACCAATATATGTTGGTATCACAAAAAAAAGCGATGGCACCAATATATGATGGTATCACAAAAAAAAAGCGATGGCACCAATATATGATGGTATCACAAAAAAAAAGCGATGGCACCAATATATGATGGTATCACAAAAAAAAGCGATGGCACCAATATATGATGGTATCACAAAAAAAAAAGCGATGGCACCAATATATGTTGGTATCACAAAAAAAATGGCTTTGGAGAGTCTGAGCGGCTGAAAAGAGTGAGGAGGAAAAGCACCATTGATACCTTTACTGGAAAGTCACTAGGAATACTTTAAATCCTGAGAAGACTTATTGCCAGAGAAACCTACTGGCTGTTACCAATAAGAACATGATAGTAAACAGCTGTTGCAAGAATGCAAAGTGATTTGCAACAATATCTAAACGAAGCAGAGTGCGTTGGAAATCTGGGGAGACTTGTTGTCACTTGCACTCCAGAGAACACTAGCTGTTTTTGTCAGCGCGCAATCACTAGTAATAACTTGTATACAAACTAGTGAGTAAATAATAATCTTTCTATATATTAATACGATAGCGTGTGTGTTCATGTGTCACGCTAACATCAAAAGCTCTGCGCATGCGTGCTGCATCTAGATTCGGAAAAGCATTCAAGTCACCTAATTTTCGTAATATTTTCTAAGTATTTTCCTTTGGCGCAACGGTTAGCGACGTAGGATTTACATGTCGGTTTTTGACGTCGGCCCGACTGGTTTATAGTTTGATCCCAACCAAACTCTAAGATTTTTTTCCTACATCGAGGGGGGAAGGGAGGGAGTGAACAACCTGGAAGACACATATTAATACGATAGTGTGTGTTATTTTGTGTGTCACGCTTACATCAAAAGCAACGACTTTCCGAATCTTTGTATGCTACTCACGAATTGGAGCCAAATTTAATTTAATCTAAAGCATTTACAAA